>JAEQBH010004765.1:0-118361 GCA_016808115.1 Tetrastigma voinierianum | reverse complement strand
TCGTCTGAGCGCCCACTGATATGTTCACTGAGGGTAGTCCACAACTCAATATATCAATAATCGGAGCGCTCCAATTGATATATATATACACGGAGGTTGTCCACTAATAAAATACAATTTCATACAAGGCTTAGGCGAGTGTGTGAGTAGAGCCTGAGGACCTCGCATCCAGTCGGGTCATGTGTGGACATTCAAGCAGATCATGCATTTCGCTTGAATGTGTTTAAATCGAACATCAGACCGCACTTAGGTGGTGAGCGTTCCCACTTGGGGCGATTCTCCCATCGAGCTTTTAGCTCACCCCGCCATGGGACCCCTTACTGTGCAATGTGGAGCGTGCAGAGACTCCGCTCATCCTAGAGATTGAGAAGAAAAGTCGGATCAAGGGCTTCTGGTCGACGATATTTACATGTAATAGAATTCCTGGTATTTTAATATATGTCGTATAAGAGTAAGATTTTGAACTCAGAACTATTGGGTATATAGTTGGATCCATACTGGTATGTTTTACTTTATATTGTCATGGTTTCAAGTGGTCATATTTACTCATGTGATTGATATATTGATATATAGTCATGGCAGGTTGAATTGTTCAGACAGATATGGTATCAGACTGGGGTAGAGCTCCCAGACAAAGGAGACTCGCTCATTTTCCGAAGTGGCGCTTCAACCCGACATCCACTTTATTCGGCGTCGACGGTAGTCAACTGAATCTCCTACTGGGCGCCACATTACGGGAGTTTTCTCGAAGCATTCCATCCTTCGCTCTTTCGTAAAATAAGATTTTCAAGGAAAGAGAGATGTGAAGGTCCTTTCAACAGTTGGTAGTCTTCTTCTAGTAGTTCTTTTCATGTTTGAAGTGATACAAACCAGGTGAGTGCTTTTCTTCAAGTGGTGGTTTTGGGTCCTATTTTTTCTTCTTCCTCTATGTTTCAGTGTCATTTTCCTTCTTCAATTCCTTTGGAGTCCAATCTAATTTCTTGGAAAGAGCCTCAAAGTGACTATAGTGGGACAAATCTTAACGCCGTGGATGACATTCCCATTTTGGAAGGCGTGGAGTCCCCAAATGAGGTCAATAACCAAATGCAAAAAGATGTCTTCAATTAAGGGGGGGCAAAATTAGCAACCTAGAAGTGCACAATGTCTCAAATAATGTTTCTACCCAAGATCATGAACTCGTAGCTCCATAAGGTTTTCAAGTTGAGGGTCTTTCCCCTTAATAAATGGTTACAGCAATACTATTTTGGAGGCTTAGAAATCGAATTGTTAAGGAAGATCACAAGTGGCTACTTCAAGGTCGAGTTTCTAAAACCCAAAAACAAGGTGTGTATGATAGGGAGAAAATAAAAAGAGAGGGTTCTCTGATCGAATAGTTCTGCTTTCGAGAGTTAGTCAGGGTTATTTTGGTTTTTAATGAAAGTCATCTGTTGGAATACCAAAGGACTGGGCTCTAAGAATAAGAGAAGTTTGGTCAAAGAATTTTTTAAAGCCCAAGATCCAGACGTTGTGATGCTTTAGGAAACAAAGAGAGAGGGATGGAGCAAAAGGTTTCAAGAAGATAAGGAGCAGGAGAGGAGGAGGTAGAGATCGGGTGATCTTCTAGCTCCGTAGGTCTCTGTGGGCCTCATGGGCCATCTCATGGGGGTTGTGAAAACTTGGGATTCAAAATAAGTTTGTTTACACCAGAAGGTGTTAGGATCTTCTATTTCTATGAAGCCGGAGTAGGGAAGAAGGATCCTTTGGGTGAACTTCAGCAGATGGCCAATAAGCTTACATTTCTGAGGAAGGATTTTCGGGATGGAAATTAAGACTTATTCGGGGACTTACTTGCCCAAAGTGGTGTGTGGGAGGAATTCAATGTTATATAAACTTATACGGAGATTTTCCGAGAAATTATTAGGTGGTACTAAGATTACTCCAAATATGAGACGCTTGATGAGCTAATTAGGGATTAGAGTTGATCAATCTCCTTAGAATGCTTCTTTCACTTGGTCAAATATGCAAGAGGTTCCAATTTGCAAAAGGCTGGACAAATTTTTGTTCATGGTGGACGGGGGCAATTTCTTTGTAAAATGCATCCAAGAGGCTTTGCTAAGATGGACATCCGACCACACTCTAGTTTGTTTGGTTACAAATACTTTCAAGCGGGGACCAACACCTTTTAGATTTGAGAATATGTGGTTAATGCACCCGGAGTTTAAGGACAATTTTTCTGTATGGTGGCAAGAGTATCAAGTGAATGGATGGGAAAGGTATAGATTTAATGAGGGAACCGTTCGCCAAATCAAAAGCTAAAAAGAGTGGAACAAGGAAATTTTTGGAATTTGAGAGAGTGGAAATCAACCATATCCCTGATATCGAAAGGTTTGACTTCGCTTTGAACAAGAAGGAAGTCTAAACTAGGATATTCTTTTTTTAGGTGTTTCACAAGAAAAGAGTTAGAGGAGGGTCAATGAAGGAAGAAGTGTTTTCGGGAGACAAAGATTCAGGGATTAAATGGATCAAAGAAGGGGATAATAACTCTAAATTTCTTCCATAGGATGGCCAATGGGAGAAGAAAAAAAGAAAATCATCAAATCTTTTGACGTCTCAAGAGGAAGTAACATATGAATATTGATGACATCTCTAGAGGTTCTTAATTTTTTTGGGAAGCTCTATAATCCAAAGAGTAACTCTTGGAGGATAGAAGGTTTAGATTGGTCCCCTATTTCTAGACAAAGTGTTGAATGGTTGGATAGACCCTTTCTTGAAGAGGAGGTGCAAGTAGCAAAGGTTCCAATCATCAGGAAAGGAACTGTCCATGGTTTTACAATAGCTTTGTATCAAGAGGCCAGATGTGGCCAAAGAGGATTGTAATGAAGGTTTTTAAGGAGTTCCATAGCAGGGATAGTAAATCAAAGTACAAATTCCACTTTCATTGGTTTGGTCTCAAAGAAGAGTGAAACTACCAAGATTTCAGATTTTAGACCTATCAGCCTGGTTACAAGTCTTTATAAGATCATAGCTAAGGTCTTATTAGGAAGATTGCACAAAGTCACCCATGAGAGTATTTCTAGTTCTCAAGGGGCTTTTGTTGAAGGGAGACAGATTTTGGATGTTGTATTAATAGCCAATGAAGTGGTAGATGAGAAGAGGAGATCGGGGGATTTGAAAAGGCTTATGGTCATGTAGATTGTTGTTTTTTAGAGCATGTCTTAGAAAGGCAGGGATTTAGCTCAACATGGAGATCATGGATGAGAGGGTGTCGTTCCTCTACAAGTTTGGCAGTTCTTGTTAAAGGAAGTGCCAAAGGCTGGGTCAAAGCGTCAAGAGGTTTGAGACAAGGAGACCCTTTTTCTCCTTTTCTTTTCACATTAGTGGTGGAAGTTTTGAGTAGATTACGTTCAAGGATGAGGAGAAAGGATTAACTAGGGGTTTCCCTTTGTTGGAAGAAATAGACTAGTGTCAATCTTACAGTTTGCAGATGATATCATTTTCTTTTCCAAAACTGCTTCGGAACATTTGCAGAACCTTAAGATTATTCTTTTGGTTTTTGGACAATTTTCAGGCTTGAAAGTAAATTTAGAGAAAAGCTTCTTGTTGGGTATTAATACAAATCAGGAGACGGTATCACTTTGGCTTCAGTCCTTAACTGTCGAGAGTTAGAATGACCTTTATTCTATTTGGGTTTACCTTAAAGGAAACTATAAGTCGAATGTTTTCTCGATCCAAGGGTTGAAAAAGGGCAAGAGATAGCCTGATGGAAAAGGCTTGTTTGTAGTTGGGGGAGAATTACCTTAATACAAACATGTTTTGTCTCATATTCCTAGCTACTTTTATCATTGTCTGCCAGCTCTAGCTCGTGGTTTCAAAGCCTGAGAAATTGCAAAGGGATTTCCTTCATCTGAACAAAGGGGAGGCAAGAAAGACCATCTTTAAGTCGAGGTCAGGTAGACTAGCGATAAGGCTATTAGGTTTTGGGAATATTTTTGAAGGAGAAATCAGGCACTTTTAGGAAAATGGTTTATTTTCCGAAGGGGATGGTCTGCTTTAGGGTTATAGCTCGGCATTTATGGGACACATCCAAATGGATGGGACGCTTAACACCTGGTTCGATGGTCTCACTGTGTGATGTCCATGGAAAGCTATAGCATAAGGTTATGACTGGCCTCAATTCACTGTTCAAGTCAGGTAAAGCTGGGAGAGTAATCTGCTTTTTGAAAGATTTACGATGGGGTAATCAACCGCTTTGTGCATAGTATCCAGAACTTTATAGAGTCACTTTTATTAGAAATTTGCCCATTTCATTGGTTCTTGGCCCTTTTCCTCCTTCAACTTTGAAATTAATCACCTTCAGGGACTTCTACTACAAATTCAAGATCTTGGTCAGTGTCATACATAAGCTTGTTTAATGTTAAATCATTTTCCTTGGCTTTATCTCCGTCCTCTAACCTTACCTTGTTTCAACCAAAGAATATTTCTATAGCTAAAAGTTCCCTGTAGGTTAAGGCCTTTGCTCTGTTGGTAGCTCATAGGAAGGTAAACACCAATGACTTACTTTCACAGTGAGATGACCTTTCAAATCTCTAATCCTCGTTGGTGTATTCGTAAAGGAGAAGGAGAGGCAACTGATCATCTTTTTCTTCATTGCCTATACATTATTGGTCTACGGAATAAGCTTTTCAATTCAACTGTAACCCTGTATTTAGAGGAGTGCCACTTTCGTTTTTACAACTTAATTGGTTGGTGGTTTGTGTTTAAACCACCCAAATAGGGGTAGAATGGGTCTTGGGAATTTTTGTTGGTTGGAGTTTTAAACTCCAAGTTTAGGTTGTATGTTTTTTGGAAGGAAATCTCTTCCTTCCTCTGTAATATTCTTTAATTTTATTTTTATTAATACTATTCCTATTTGTTTTTGTTCAAAAAAAAAAGATTGCTTTAATGTTGTCTTATGGTTTTCACTCATGTCAGATCCTTTTGGAGTTCAAAACCGTGGTCACTTCAAGAAAGCAAAAAAAAAACTAAAGAAACATTGAAGTTAATTCTAGTTGTTATGCACAGTTATGTCTTAGCCACCCTTCAAGATAGAAATACTCAAGTTCTCTTCCAAGCTATAAGGCATTGAAAATTTTATTTTATTTATTTGTTCCTTGTAGCACAAAAGTTTTAATTTCATGAAATATACAGATAACATGGTTGTTCCTCTTTTCATGCCATTCCCATTACTTGGGCTGTATATCACTAACATATTATTTAGGTTATGATTTCATTTAATACAAAGACAAAACAATTTAAATGGATATTGTTTCTTGTCCTTCTTTACTTATCTCCTAGTTTTCTCTCGGAATGATCTTCTATAATGGGGAAAGATGAGGGGGAAATGATAACAGCTAACGAAGATAAGGACTGCATATCTACATGTGTGGTTTGTGTTTGGTCGTACTGAGAAAATTATTTCAACTATTTTCCATTCACATCGTAATACAATGGTCAATTTACAAGATACCACAAACTATCTTTGTCTATGGGCTGCATTTATTTTTCTGGGCTACATATTTTACATTCTAAAAATATGAAATTTGCTTACCATCATTCCTCAATTTTCCAACTCATGCCAACACTCCCCCTCAAGTTGGTGCATGTAATTCTCTCATGCCCAACTTGTCAAGTGAGTTGTTGAAGACCTTGCTACATTTCGACATGTTTAGTTCGATCATGTTGGATAGGGTTATGAGAAATGTCAATAGCAGCCTTATTGTTGGCGTATTGTCTATCTCACATGTTGGAACAAAGCCACTTCGCTAACAAGTTTCTTATCCAAAGAAGCTCGCACAAGCCTTTTTCCATTCCTCTAAATTCTGCCTTGGCACTTGATAAGGCATGCAAAGTATAAGGTAGCGAAGTATGGATGGATAGGGCATGCAAAGGAGTACTAAATTGTAGGACTCAAGAGGGCATATGGTTGATGATATAAACTGTTGTGGTAACAACCTCAGCCCATTTGAAGGGTGGTACATGGGACCAATAAGGTGGGACCCGAATTCTAAGGATGTGACGATCAGAATCGCCAACAACACCATTTTTGTCAGAGAGTTTGAGGACATAGTCTCACTTTAAAGCATATCATGAATTTGGTTTGAAAATTTTGTCGATAAATTTACTTTTCTTTGTCGATCTCGCACTTGGATATTGGTAGAAAATTGTGTTTGCACCATGACATGGAAGGATTAAAATTCTTCAAATACCTCAAATTTATTTTTCAATAAATACAACCAAGTTATCTGTGTACAATCATGAATAAATTTCACGAACCAAACGACTTGAAGAACTAGAAACCGGTGCAAGGCCCCACACATTAGAATGAATTAAAGCAAAGGGAATAGAGCTTTTATTCGAACTTACTGGAAAATTAAAACGACGGTTCTTGGCTAAGATGCAAGTTTCACAATGGAAATCAGTAGGTGACAAGGTAGTGAATAAAGTAGGAAACAAATGTTTCATATAACTGAATGAAGGGTGGCCGAACCGATGATGCCACAACCAAATTTGTTGTTCTGCATAACCATAAAGGTATGAGCGACCAATTAAAATCATCCATATAGTAGATTCTCCACTTAGTACCACGCCCAATTATGTCCTTGGTAAGAATATCCCTGGGCGAATAAAAATTTAGGATAGTATAAGAACTCATACAATTCATTTCTTTGGTAATTTAGCTAGTAGATAAGATCCCATCTGCATTTGCAATGGCTTTTGTCTTGGTGAGATAAAACTAGAAAAATAAGTGTTAGTGAATGTCATTTAGTCTGTGGCTCTTAAATCCAGGAGCCATGCATCATCATTGGTGACTATGGATGGGGAACAAAAATCTGTTCCAATAATACCTGTGCCTTCAATTGGATAAACACCACCTGTTTCTTTATTATTTTCTTTCTCTTGGGTTCCATTCTTGTGACTCCAAAAGTTGCTATTTCCCAATGGAGAAGATGTGTTCCATGGTCAGCTTACTACCGCCCTTACCACATAGCTCGTATTTATTTTTCATATCCTCGTTAGAGTTCATGTTGCCGCTCTAACTCGATCTCATTTTTTTTCCGTGTTCAAATTCAGCCCACTGCCAGGGGGTATCCACGGAGTTTAAAGATGTATCTTGCTGTGCTTTGAGCCGCCACAATGGAGCATTTCAAACCACAGAGGTGTATCCCTTGACTTTAAATTATGGGGGATTGACTCTAACCACCATCGCCTAGACTCAACAAATCAATCAGAAGATATCATTCTCTCGACCTTTAGTCGCATTCAAAACTCCTTTGCTTGAGACATACAACCACCATGACAAATGGCCTATCGCTTCTCGACGAACATGAGCGTAGGCTTGCCACAAGAGGGAATGGTTGTAGATGCAACATCACTTCGAATGTGATCAAGTTTGCTCAAACCCATCAAGAAAGGTATAAACCTTTTCTTCTTGAATCAATCTGTTAAATTATGTATATCAGCAATACACTCCATAGAGTTGGGGCAACGAAAATCAATTTCATGCAAAACCCTTGAAGAGTTGTGTAATATTGTTCTAATGATCCTCCATCCGGCTTCAAATGAGACACACGTCGATGAAGCTCGTACACTTGAGAGATGTTACTCCCATCAAAGAAGGTAGTGGCTATGGAGTTCCATACATCTTTGGCTTTGGAAAATCTGATAAAATTACTGATTTAGGATATATCTAGAGAGTTAATTAGCCAGCCCTTAACAATGGCATTTTCTATTCACCATTTTTGGAAAGAGGGGTCAAGAGGCTGTATGCGGTTAATCCCACCATTAATGTATCCCAACTTGTCCCTACCAAAGAATATATATTTCAAATCCACTTCAGACCATGTGAAAGAAGGTTAGTCTGGCCTAGTTTGATACTACCTGTAGTCAGATAATCAGAACGTGCCGGGAAACTAAGTCTCGTTGACTTCGGCCATTTTTGTTTTGGAGTCATTTATCAAGCATGACAATCGAGGTCACCGTGAGAGAACATCTACAACATCAGCTTCTACGAGGACGGATCAAAACGTATGAGAGTCCCAAAAGGAACAATGTTAGAAAGGAGAAAAATTATTTCACCTACTTCCTCGCCTTTACACGTAATACGCTTGTCCTTTAAGGAGATACAACAAACTATCTTGGCTAAGGGCTGCATTTATTTTAGGCTACGTATTTAAGATTCAAAATAAGAAATTATCTTCCCATAATTCCTCAATTTTCCAACTCAAGCTAACAGGTTTGAACCAATAGCCTACTGGCTACTTTGATTTTGTGCATGTGTATAACTCACCTATGCATGTGTTATACTTGTAATTGTTGCATGTCATTTATCCATGCTAATCTTTGTATCCGTAATATTCTTAACCAAAGAGTTCTCTACGATATCCTAGAACCAATATCAGAAAGGACTCATAATTTACGACCTTGAAACATGGAAGCAAAGGAGAAGAGGTGAGGGTTTACACTTAAGTCGAGGTTCTTAGCTTATGACAATTATATCAATTACAAACACACGCTTATAATCGAATTTCTTTTGAGATTTTCATTACCATCCTTGAAAATCAGGCGTAGGTCCTTTTTAGTTGGTACCGTTTAAAGGATTGTATTCCTAGAGGATAACATATATCCATAATGGTAAGTCAGAGACCATATTGGTTCTCGCTGGTTCTGTAAAATAACATGTTAATCAATGTTGATTATAATGACTTATACTAACTTTGTCTCGGTTCCTACTTTAATGAAATTATACAAACATGTCATTTAACATATCACCAGGACTATCAGTTTTTAAATTATCTATGATTCTCTTTTAAACTCTTAAAAAAAAGAGTAATTTTCTTCATCATGTTAGGTAACTCTCTGCCTGAGGATTGGTAGGGTTTAACACTTAAAAAGTTATGGTTCGGGCCAATAAGGCCAAGAAATAATAAAAGACTAAATTTTTAACCTTCAACAATGTTTCTAACTTATTTAGATTCTCGCTTTCACTATTGATAATTGATCCTCTCCCGCAGTTTAGAGACAATGTTATTCTGAATCCATAATGCTAAATGACATTAATTAAATGTTGCAGAGAGCGCTAAGTGACAATGGAATTACAATAGAAGTAGTTAGCAACTAGCTAATCACCTTGGGACTGATTTGGAGATACCATTGCCAACTTCAATATATATTTTGATGAGCTTCTAGTATCATGAAAGACGAGTATGTGATAACAGTGTCACAAGCTGCTAAATGGCTCGATGTAAGGTCAGAAATCCCACGAGCCATTTCATCAGTTTTTGCAACCAAAATATCCCACAAATATTGAGCTTCATTTACATTGTCTAAGCTACACCAAAGATCATTTATTTTATGACAACGAATTTCAAATTAACAGATGGCTGGCTAGACCAATGTTTTAATTTTCTTCTTTGCATTATCCTATAGGTTTTAAGTTGCTCTTCATGAATATCAAAATTTTGTCTCTACAAAATTATTCAAAGTGATTCCTTTTCACTCTTAAGCTAATATTTTAGTATTTGTTAAGATTCTTTGCTAATGCCATTGCAATATAGTGGCTTAAGACTCTAAATAGTTTGAGAAAGCCACCACATATCATGTATAAGGTTTTAGCCATTACTTTAAAAGTCCCTCTTGTTGATATAATCATCGTATTTGGTTGACTAAAGCTATTAAATTGCATGAGTTTGTGTTGCTAACAAGAAGCACTTAGACAATGGTGTGTGAATATGCATAGGTTCTCGTAGTTTGTGTCGAGAATTAGAGGATATTCTTAGATATTTTGGTTTACCTCCTTCCTTTCGTACTATATTTTGCTTCATTTTTGTATTTTATTTGTTTCCTTTTTGTCTCCCTGATGTATAAGTAGGTAGGACCTATAATGTTATTTTCATACATTCAATAAAGAAAAACACTCTTTTCTTCTCTCATTTTACATGGTATCAGCCATGGAAGATGCCTCTGCTAAGGGTTTGTCGTGTCTTCACCTGACAACCCATCTAATAGTTCATCTCTTTCCCATTTCCAACTCTTATCAGAAAGCATTGATTCTCCGCCACCAGCCAAACCTCATCACCATGGCATACTTATAGAAACTTCTCCGATGACAACCCTCGCCGAGAGATATCACCAATTATCCACTCCATCTAAGTCGATCTACTCACCGGAGGCAAGAACTCCGAGAACTAAGCCCCATGCCCTCATGCGCGCCTCTTCCTCCCAGAGCTATCCCTCACACGTCGTGGGCGCGCTGGCGGTTGACCCTCCCGCCATCGAACTTCACCACCCGACTCTCGCCTCCGCCGACAAAGCTTCTCGTAGCTCGATCTTCCATCCGGCCTCAACCTCGCGGGTTTGCCAGCTCACTTCCTACGCTTCTTTCTTTGTGACTGCCTATATGTCTTGGCTTTTTTCCAGAGCCCAACACCTCCACAGTTTCTTACCTCTAGGAATGTTTTTAGTCACGGCACTCTTGTTTTCTTGTTGATTCAGTTTGATATTGTTGA
Source organism: Tetrastigma voinierianum (assembly GCA_016808115.1). Classification (NCBI taxonomy): domain Eukaryota; kingdom Viridiplantae; phylum Streptophyta; class Magnoliopsida; order Vitales; family Vitaceae; genus Tetrastigma; species Tetrastigma voinierianum. Next base: position 107,838 of record JAEQBH010004765.1, on the reverse strand, counting down.
TTTTTCACTTCTATGGCTGTCAAAGGGAGCTCATCTACACCTTTGAGTTAATCTTACGCCCAACGAGTATAAGGAGTACATTCACCTCACTCAAGCAGCCAAATCTGCATCCATTTCGTTTATTGCCCAGACTGGTAATGCCTCTGCTTGCCTTTCACATTCATCTAGTCGATGGATTCTCGATTCTGGAGCTTCCGATCACCTTTCTGGTAATAAGGATATTTTTTCCTCCCTTACTATTACATCACCTTTACCCATGATTACTTTAGCTAATGGATCCCAAACCATGGCTAAAGGAATCAGTTCTCAGATATCCTCTTCTCTCGCACTCTCTTCATTTGTTCTTAATTTAATATGATTTCTAATAAAAGAAGTTGACTCGTGACCTTAATTGTTTGATTACTTTTTTTGATAATTTTGTCACATTGCAGAACCGGAGTAAGGGGGTGACGATTGACATAGGACGTGAGTTTTAGGGCCTCTTTCATCCTAGCTCCCCTTCATCTTCCACTGCTTGTACTTTCAAGGATACTCCTCTCCTTATGCATAGTCGCCTTGGTCATCCGAATATTTCCAAGTTTCGAATAATGGTTCCTCATTTTTCTAGTTTGTCCTCAATTCAAGAGGGTTATGTCACTGGGAAACATACTCGTGTTCCATTCCCCCCAGTCATTTAGATCAACTAATAAAGTCTCCTTTCGAGTCATTCCATACCGATGTTGGGTCCTTCCTAAACGAGTCTACCTTGGGTTTCGGTACTTTTGTCACTTTTATAGATGATTATTCTCGTTGTACTTGGCTATTTTTAATGAAAAATCTAGCTGAGTTATTCTCTATTTTCCAAAAGTTCCATGCTGAAGTTCGAACTCAATTTAATACTTCAATTTGTATCCTATGAAGTGATAATGCCAAGGAATATCTTTATGGACCATTCTCCTTTATGTCCTCACATGGGATTTTTCATCAGTCCTCTTGTGCTTACACTGTCAACGTAACGGGAGTGGTCGAGCATAAGAACCGTCATTTAGTTGAAACCGCTTACACTCTTCTACTCCCTCATAAGGTTCTTCAATGTTTTTGGGGGGATGCTATCTTAGTCGCTTGTTATCTAATTAATCGTATGTCATCATCCGTCTTACATGATAAAATTTCTCATTCCATTCTTTTTGCAAACCAACCTCTCTTATGCTTTCCCCCTCATATGTACCTCCAACTACTCCACTTCGACCATTGCAGGTTTATACTCGTCGCCCACGTGATCGACATTTCTCCGCCTCACCCGACTCATCTCCTATGGCGCCCTCCTGCATGAGGCCGTTCTTACCGTCTCCCGCTGATCTTCCCATTGTCGTTCGGAAAGATATCTGCTTTTTCTGTGAACCCCCATCCTCTTTATAATTTCCTAACTTATCAACTCTTATCTTCACCATATTCTACTTTTATTTCCACCTTGGCTTATGTTTCTTTTTCTAAAACTGTGCATGAGGCCCTCTCTCATCCGACTAGAAACAAGCAATGGTTGAAGAAATGGCTCCTATGCATTCTACTAGCACATGGGACCTAGCCTTACCCGCCGTAAGTCTTCGTTGGTTATCGTCAGTATATAACGTTAAGATTGGATCCGATGGCGAGTGAACCGTCTAAGGCTCGCTTAGCTCTGCGGCATACCGTGATATATGGCCCGCTTCATTATGACACTTTTTCTCCTATTGCCAAGATGGCTTCCATTCGTCTTTTATTCTCTATGGCTACTATGAGATCTCGTCCCTATATCAATCGACATCAAGAATGCATTTCTATGGCTAATTCCTGTCGATGAGGTATATATGCGACCACCCGGATTTGCGCTGCTCAAGGGGAGTCTAGCGGTATGCAAGGCTACGCTGTTCCTTATATACCAAAGTAGTCCCTCGAGCCTGGTTTCACCGCTTTAGCTCCGTGTCGCGGTGAGTTCGTGATGACTGAGTACACGACTACTTTGTCTTCTATCATCATTCATCGTCAGGATAGTGCATCTATCTGATTGTTTATGTGGACGACATTATTATAAGAGGTAGTGATCAGAATGGTATTCGGAAACTTAAACATCTCTTCAGCCACTTTCGTAATAAAATACTTAGGAAACTCAAGCACTTTCGGGGATTAAGATAGCCTGGCCTAAGTCCGATGTGGTTATGTCTCAGAGAAAGTATGTCTTGGATATATTTGAGGAAACTGGTATGCTAGAGTATATACCTATAGACACTCCTATGGATTCAAATGTCAAGTTTGTACCTGGACAGGGGGAGCCTCTACGAGATCTTGGGAAATATCGACGACTATTGGGGAGACTGAACTACCTCACTATCACTCGACCAGACATTTCCTTTCCTATGAGTATAGTTAGTCAGTTCATTTTAGTCACCATGTGATAGTCACTGGGATGCTATAATCCGTATCCTTCATTATATCAAAGGAACATCGGGCCAGGGGGTGTTATATGAAAATATAGGTCACACCCAAATTATTAGGATATCGTGGATGCAAACCGGGTGTGCTCACCCGCATTGCACGCTCCACGTCAGATATTGTGTATTTATCGAAGCAACTTAATATCCCGGAAGAGTAAGAAACAACATGATGGCCGTGTCTAAGTATCAAGTCGAGTATCGAAGCTATGACTTTAGCAACCTATGAACTCATATGGCTTAAACAAATTTCTTCAGAGCCATACATTTTGGGAAGGATGGACAAATGACAATTTGTGTGTAATAACCAAGTGACCCTACATCGCTTCAACCCAGCCATAAGAGGACCAAACATATTGAAGTGGACTGTCACTTCATTCGAGAGAAGATTGTCTTAGGATGCATGACTACTAGTTTCGTCAACTCGAGTAACCAACTAGCAGACATTTTCACTAAGTCTCTCCTAGATACAAAGATTCAGTATATTTCAGACAAGCCTGCGCATACGACCCATATGCTCCAAATTGAGGGAGTGTTGAGAATCAAAGGATATTCTTAGGTATTCCTTGGTTTATTCCTCTCAGACTTTATTTGTTTCATTTTTATGTCTCCCTGATGTATATAAGTAAGTAGGACTTGTACTGTTCTTTTCATCCATTCAATAAAGAAAAAGCAATTATTTTTTCTCTCATTTCACAGTATTATTTCAAATTTATATTTTCATGGTTTCATGGTCTTGGTATTTGGAGCTCTTTTCTTCTTCAAGTTAACATCCTTATTTTGTTTCAAATTAAATTGCAGTTATTTCTCCTTGGTTCCATGCTTTATACTTGGAAAATATGACAAAATTATTTATTGAGTGTTCAAAAAGAACAAATTTGAAGCTTCTAGAAGGAGAGAATCATGTAGGGAAAAACTCAATATTGGATCTCAAGCCGAAGTTTTCAAATCTGCACTTGACATTATCGTGCTCGGGGGGTGTATTTAACTAGTGATTTTGGCTCTGTCATGAAAATCTCTAGTGATAAAGGTTCATGAAATTAATATACACTCTAGAAGCTTGCAACATGGGTTAGATTTGTCTTTCAAAGGCATCTTATAAGCATTTCATAGTTTATATACCTCTCATATATGCATTAAAAACCAATTTCATGCAGAAGTTTTTCAGATTGATTTCTTCATTTGCTTCGCCACTTCATTGCCCTTGAAAGGATGTTTACTGATGCCTCAAAGATAATTTATAATTATAGTTTGCTATAAGCTATGAAGTACTTTATTCATTGCTGAAAGTTGCTTGCAAATTGTACTATGGGATTGTCTCGCTTTCTTTCACTCTCTTCCAAGTATCATTTTTTCCCAAATTGCTGCAAATTCCACCTATGGGTATCGTCTATTTTCTTCCACTCTCTCTTCCGAGTATCATAATTTTTTCCAATGTCTACTACATACTAGGACCCGAATGACGGATCCGAACCGAGTTCGGGGCGCCAGACTATATACTAGGACTCTTTACCTTTTTTTTTTTTCTCAAAGCTGAACTTGTACCTTTGGGAATACAAACAATTTCTGTAATAACTAAAATCATTTACATACACAAAATAACTACCACCAGAGTGGTGTCCATCAAAATCTATACACATATACCGAGTCCCATTTACATATAAAAAAACTGTACTTTTACATTTACAAATCAAAGCACGAGACATACTATGATAAACCCCTACTAGTGTGCTGGCCCAGCTATATGCGAAAGTTTTCAAGCGTCTTCTCCTGTCCCTACACGGATTAAAAACCCGTGCTAATCTTTACGCTTAGTGGGAAACATATCTTATAACTTATACTGATACACATGCATTTATACTAAATCATAATAAACATATAACAGAAACAGAGATCATAATCTTCCTGAATTCATGTAACACATTTACATACATAATTATCCTCAAAGAATAAACTTATGCTTGTTCGATATCTCGTATACCTGTGATCAATCCTATACATATAACAAACTTATACTTACTCTGGATCTTACACTTACGGCGTAATTTATTCTTATTCCTCGATCTCCAGAGGACAATATACTTTATTCGCATTCCTCATATGCAAGACTGAAATATACATATACTCTTATACTTGTCTCCCCGTAGACACATAATTATGCTTGTATCGTACGTAGATAATTTATTCAAGATTCCCAAAGGACATATATATCGAACTTGAGATCGAGATACTGGCTCTCGACTTATAATTATTCCGTATCTCCCAAAGGACATCTTACTTGAACTCACATACTAATACTTATCCAAATCTCTCGTAGGGAGTTACGTAGCTTTAGACCTTTACTCAAGTGCACTGTAGGTACCGGCAGAACTCGATACCGTACTCGTGATCTCACTAGACTACGAGCATATCCTTGTTTTACTTGATCTTATACTTGGGTTACGAGCTTATTTTGTCTTACCTGATCTTATACTTAGTTATTGAACTTATTCTTGTATTTCCTCGATTTTATACTTGTGTTGGCGTATCCTATTCCTTGTATTTCGGATCTTATACTTGTATTACGTAATCCTATTCTTGTATTTCAGATCTTATAATTTCATTTTTTAGAGCATATTCTGTATCTGATCTTATTCTGTATTTCTGGATCTTATACTTGTATTATGGATCTTATACTTGATTACTGAGCATACTGTCTTACGTATCTATACTCAGATACTTGGGAAAGATATACTTATACAAAAGCACCCATAGTTATTGGCTAATGACCATTATACTCTGAGGTACTGTGAGGGGTACTACCAATATACTTATATTACGTAATTCTATATTTATTTTATCATACTAAGTACCCGTAGTACTCCGCTGTAGACTTTACTTGTACAAAAGTACCACAGAGGTACTACGTAATTGCATGCAGGTACCGTGAGGTACATTCGTAACTTTACCGCTGCATTCCATTTCTTTTACTCTTATTCTTTTTATTCAGTCTTATCATATAACCGTTGACTACCTGCACTAACAATAAATAAAATGATTTTCGTATTTCGCTTTTTTAATTTCACATATGGCTATAGAAGCTCTACATTCACGACATTCAGTTTTTGAATCTCACACAAGCTATTATTCCAGCAGCAATGTGATTCTCACATTCACATTGCACCTCACATATTACTATAAAAGTTTTACATTCACGATGTATTCGCTTGTTTAATCCTCGTTTTGTTCATATTCAAGAGTACTGTGATTCACATTCAATATTGCAATCTTCACATATTACTATAGAAGTCAACATTCACGCGCATTCAGCCTTGTCGAACCGTCCGTTTGTCATTCAGTAGCAATGTGAACTCGCATGGAACAGACGTAACGTGTCACCACGCAACAAGAGTGTCACACCGATCGTAATGTCCACTCATTCATTCTTCGGTCCTAGGTAGTCATACTATTATATGTCTTCCAGAACTCATAACCTATCTTAATTACATTCTGTGTTCATGACATATTGTCTTTCATATCATATTCATGTTTCATGAACACCTCTAGACATTTTGCATTTTCTATATCTTTCATGTTTCATGTCTATCGTGATATGGTATCTTCTTATACTCAGACAAGATGATACCTATGTGTTCACACCTCATTCATGTATTCTTATTCCTCTAAAGAATCCATCGTACTTAGAAATTGAATCGTTCCACCTGAATCATCCGAACTCAAGTTATGGATTTTCATGCCAACCAGTCATTTTCCCATATTACATTAGGGACAAAGCCTTTGAAATACCCATTTTCAGGGGTTCAACTCCACATCTCGACACTGGTTCTTTGTACTCCTTTCGGGAGCTAAGGCGCTAAGGGTTCTTCTCCAACTGAATCTCCCAACCTGAGCACCGAAACTCAAGTTGTTCTAAACAACCCTGACTACTCTATGATCAAACCGAACCAGAAATTGCTCAACATAGCCCTCTTTTGTAGTGAATTTTCAGCTCACATAGAGTAAATAATTTGAAGGTACCTATTTCAGTTTGTTTTGCTTCCTCCTTGAAGTCTAGTTTAACCATCCACTTGAATCACTCAAATCGATAAGAAACGACTCGCTATATCAAAATACTAACACCAGTCCAAAATAGAGCACGGTACCAATACCTGATACCCAAGTATCAGCTGGAAAAGAATTCACTTATGGCAACCTGCACACCGCTTGGTACCTAAGTAGACACCCCTGAAATTCTTTAAAAATGTGATTTTTCTCCCATTTTTCCATATTTTTCTACCCAAATCAACTCAATAATCAATATACACATCAAAACCACTCCATATTCATCTTGTAACCTCTATTCTACTCAAATCATCTTTCAATACACATCTTATACACCTCCTATTGAACCTGGAACATACTTTCTATTCATATCTTATACAAGGCCTAGGGTTTTACTCAACCCAACTTCAAGAAATATAGGGTTAGGAAAAGTTCCTATCAAAACCTAGAACAAGAACAAACATGTCCATACTCTACATAACCCTTAGAACCCAAAAACACATGTAATGGGAACTCTAGGTCCTCTCATAACAAAACCCTAAAAAACAAAGGGATTTGTGATGATTTCCATAAAAGAATCTTGATCCTAGGGTTAGTGCTTTTACCACCCAAAACATGTATCCATACTAATAGTCATAGTTCATACTAAATGTTAGATTCCATACAGTTCCATACCAAAATCATGGAATCCATACCTTCTTCTCGCTTCTCCTTCTTCTTCCTCTTCTTCTCTCTTCTTCCCTTCTTGGCCTTCATAGTTTGCTCTCTTTAGAGACCCAAAATATGAGATATTTTGTTGTCTCAAGCTTTTTTTATACTTAATGTTTATAGTTATTACACATAGGTCCTCCAACTTTCTATTTATTGCTTTACAACTTATGTTATATTCTAATTTAGACCACACTCTTCTTATCTTATGAATTCCATATCCTTTTTGGCCAATTACATATTTGTCCTTGTGTCTTGTAAAATTTTCGGGTTTCTCAATTTCCATGTTTCGCATTTAAATCACGAAACATTCAAATTATGCTTACAAAATACCCTAAACATGTCGAAATCAAGCACAGATATTTCAGTGTTACATGGCCAACCTTGTTGCAAAAATAACATTTAATATATTTTCTAGATTTGGATGTTCCTCTAAAACCAAGAAGATTTCTACTTTGACTTTTTCCACGCCTTTATGGTTTTTCTTGTCTTTCTTGTTTTTCAATAATAAGTACTCTAGAAGAAGATTCAACATTTTCTTTCCTTCTAGCCTCTTCATTCAACAAGTTATCTTTAACACTCTCTATAGTTAGAATCTCATTTAGAGTGGAATTACTAACTTTTACCACCAATGTCTCCCAACTATCAGGTAAGGAGCTAAGAAGTAATGATGATTGCATCTCATCATCAATGTTCCTTTTCATGGCAAACAACTTGTTCACAATACCTTGAAAAGAACTGATATGATAAACCATGTTGTTCCCATCCTTATACTTTAAATCGACGCGTGCTCCCAATTCATGTATTTCATCTAATGCTTTCCGGCAAAAAATGAGCTAAGCTTTTTCTGTAAACAACATTCACTGCTTTATCATAAATGTGTTCATGTAGAGTTGTATAAGTAATAATTTTCTATGTTCAACATCCCAATCCTCATCAAACGTGTCATATGATTTTTCTTTCAATCTAATGGGCTTGTATAAATCTTTACAATAGAGCAAATCTTCCATCACACACTTCCAAGTGGAATAATTCAACGAATTTAATTTTATCATACCATTATCCATTTTAGCACCAAAAAAAAAAACTTCAATCAACCAAGCTCTAAGACCACTTATTGGAAAGATTGTCAAATAACACTTTAAAAATGACATTTCCCTCTTTGTGTGCCAAAATAGGTTCAACAAACAAATAAGCCAACAACAAAGGCAACCAAGCAATAATAAATCAACCACAATGAGACAACAATTTTTACATGGAAAACCCAAAAATGAAAAGAATAAACACCATGGGATCCGTAAGCTACTTAAACTTCCACTATTTTAACAATGCTAATAATGGGTTACACCAAGTTCTTCTCTAACAAGCAAACTAGAGGCTCACAACAACTATACATCAAGACTATCATTCTTGGAACACCAAAACAATAAACATCATCCCAATGACAGATAACTCAAGAAGGAAAAGGAAAAATTTCACCAAAGGGTGAAATGGCTATATGGGTATTGTGGAGAGAGTTAACCAATGATTCAGAATCTCTGTGGATTGAAGAACATTTCTCAAGAAGGAATCAACATGCCAAATTTGAGCCAAAACGAAAAAGGTTTGGTCTTCTAATCTTCATGTAACGCCCCGTTCCGAGAGAGTATACAGTACTTGAAACTGTAGGGGCGTATACGAGCACCAAGTGTCACATTGTATTATTTTCGGAAGTTATATTTGAAATGATAAATTTAGTGAACCCGGAAATTGGTAAAAGAAAAAAGGCATAGTTGTAATTGCCAAAAATGATATGAAAACCATAATTTGAGAAGATGAGATGCCAAAATAAAATTTAAAAAAGTCATGTTGCAATATTAGCTGGGATGGAGGACTAACTTATAAATAAGTCAAAAATGGAATTATAAAAGCAGAGATGAGACAAACCAATGTCTCATTTGGTCTCAAAAGGCTAGGGCTTCACGTTTTGGTGAGAAAAGAAGAGGAAGAAGAGGAAGAAGGAGGAGGAGAAGAAGAAGAAGATAAAAAAGGTATGTTTTTGTTTTGGAATCAAGTGTATTTTGGATTCCTAGGGTTTTGGTATGGAGATTAGTTGCTCCTTATTCTAGGGTTTTGTGGAAGAGATCACCCAAACCCTAGATTTGTTGAGGTTATTTGGGTAAAACCCCAATTGGTGGAAAATAAACATGAAATCATCATATTTATATGGTTTTTAGAAGAATTGGTGGACCTTTGGTTGAATTCATACGATTTTCACCTAGGGTTTTGTGGTATGAGGTTCCAAACCACCAATACAAGTGTTATGGAGTGGTTTTAGATAAATTCCATGTTGATTCTTGAGGTATTATAGAATATAGAAGTTGTATGAAGAGAAATGGTACCAAAATAGGGAAAAAGAAGCCACCCACCCCCGGCGGTAACGGCATTAAACAGGCAGTGGTACCCTGCACTCACCTGCCAGGCCAATCGGCATTCCGCAGTCGATACAAGCCGTACGCACCGCCTCAACAGAACCAATCGGTACCCCACCGACCGTGAGTGGTACCAGACCGCAATGCCCAATATGCCCAGATTTGTGTATTTTTGTATAATTAAGCCCAAAATCATACACCGATAGTAAGGGAACCTTACTAGATGATTAAAAGAAGTTCAAATAAGCTTGGAACTCGATGAAAACGAAGGCACTCACCGCCCCGGGCTAAGAAGCCGAAGACAAGTCTATGAAGTACGTTAAGTTACGTTATACATAGGCGATTAATGTGTTCTCCTATTCAAGCTTGGAGTGTAGGCTAAAAAGCAAAGGCGGGAAAATCAGGAATCGTGCTCAAGTTTAGTGCGTAAAAATGTGAGTGTTCTAAACTCTTATTTTTCTCAAATACTAGTGTATTATTATTATAAAATATTTTACATCAGTATTTAATGGTTTTGAGTTGTAAACCATAATTCAAAGAGCAAGCAAATGGTTTTGATTTAAACCATATTTGAAAAGCAAGCAAATGGTTTTAAATTAACAAACCATATTTAAAGCAAACAATGGTTTTGAATTATTAAACCATGTTTCAAGCAAGCAAGCAAGCAAATGGTTTTGAGTTGTAAAACCATATTTCAAGAGCAAGCAAGCAAGAAAGCAAAGAGAATATTTTCAAAAACAAGCCTAACTAAAACCTCATTTTGATAAGCATACGGCTAAGTATCTGGGTGACGTGCATCTGCAGGTGTTAGGATATCATTCATGCATTTTAGATTTTGCCTGGTCGCAAACTTAGGTCATGCATCATGGCATTTAAAGGAGATCGTGGCACGTACAGGAGTATATAGGGTTAACGTGTTAACTAAATTATGGTGATGGAGACCCAGGTCAATTCCATCATATTTCACCTAAAGGTGGAGGAAGTGTGCCCAAAGTTCTTCCACTTAGGTGAGCTGACCCAGTCCAAACCCACCTACATTTAAATCAATGCCCAAGCTCCCGCGGTTCACTAGGCAATGTTAAAGGTGAAAGGCCTGGTCGATGATTTATGAGCATGTTTATACAGATTTAAAAAATAAACCACTGGGTGCAATCTACTGAGCCCCAGCTCCCGTTTATTTCAACGAGCCACAGCCCAGTTCTGCAGGATTTTAAAGAAAACCACTGAGTTCGTGCCCGCTTATTTTAAAGCAACCACGAGCCCAAAGTTCGCGGTTTATAAAAATTTGTGAAACTTTTAAAGCAAGAGATTTGAGAAAAGTTTTAGAAACTTTTTAAAGTAAGAGGTTTATAAAAAGTTTTTATAAACTTTTAAAGAAAAGCAGAGTAAAGCAAGCAAGCAAAAGATTTGAGAAAAGTTTTAGAAACTTTTAAAGCAAAGCAAAGCAAAGTAAGCAAGCAAGACTTTTGGAAAATATCCTGTAAAAGAGAGTTTTACAGTTTTGAGATATTTTCAGAAAAAGCAAACATTTATAGCATACACTAATCACAATGCTTAGCTCATTATTTTGTGTTTAAAACTATTTCCGTGTATAGGTACCCTGACGCTGGAGCAAATAGATTCTCCTGCAACATTTGTAATGGGGGTCGTTATTAATAATATTTGTAAGGAAATACTTTGAATTTGTATAATGAGCATATATGTATGTACATGTGTAGCTTTTGTGAAATGTGGGTCATTGGCCACATATTTAGGAAAGTGAAAACTGTGTAATACGATTCGGGAATATTGTCCCATACGCACCGACATGTCATTGGTGATTTTTAACAAATCATGTTGGAAAAAGAAAAAAATATACGAGTTTTAAGTAAGCACACGGCCATCAATAAGGAATTTCTAGTCGCTAAAGGTAACTACTGGGATTGGTGGAGTGGCTTCAAGACACCCGCCGCTAGTAGGGGGTGGGCTGTGTCACCATGCCAAAGATTCAAACCCTAGCCCATTTTCTCTCTCTTTAAACCTTCTCCCCTCTCTTTTTCAAAATTGTGCTCAAGACACTACTAGCAGCCCTCCTTTTGATTTTTTTTGATTTCAAACTATGGACTTAGCCCATTAATCCAACCCACGAATGGGCGGACCCAACACCTCTCGATCCACAAACACCAAAGAATGACGATACAAGTATAACAAAAGGGTAGTAGAAGTTTGGGTCTGATAAATTTTTGCTTTGTTTTTCTTTTGAAATAGATAAATTCTATTGATTCATGTTAACAATGATTTGAAGAACATGTAATCAAGAGTATTAAAACTCAAAGTAGACGTTTTATTGATTTCCTACGGAGATATCCATTACTCGAGTTCTATTTTCCTTCTTATTCAGGAAATAGTGCACCTTAACTGCATACAATTCTCCAAAAAAAGATAATTCCTATTACCATGTTTTGTATTTACATGTATTTTATAACAGACTGTTATTTTTACAAAAAAAAAACACCAATAATGATGTTTTTATCAAAATAATGTTATTTTTCCAAAATTCATTTTCCAAAGGGTCCTTTAATCAAATCACCTTTGTTTCTCCAAGACAAAGACCCTAACAAAACATTCAGTTTCATGGGACCCACAACCATCTCATTTCACTCTCTTCCAATCCGATCATAGTTTCGGATTCTCAATCATCACATACAAGTCTCATCTTGGTATGGCGATTGCCAAATCGATTTGGCTTTCTAAGTGTTAATACCCTATTATGGTTCAAAGTCCGTAATATCGATTATCGACTATATCGATTTGGTATCGATCAAATCGTAAAATAAGATAATTAAAAAATTCAAAAAATTGTATAAATATTATATAAATTATTAAAAATTAGATAAAATTAAGTTCAAAATTAAAAAATGTGATAAAATAAAATTACATTATATTTAATATTATTTAAATAGCTATAAAAGTATTCATGGAAAGGTATTTATGATAATATCGGAGTGCATAAATGATTTTAGTTCAAATATAATAACATTTTTGTTATCGAGAGTACGAATGTGATAAAAAAGGATTTGTTCATAACTTGAATATGTGGATGAATGGATTGATTTAATGATTTATTATTATTTTTTCTTAGCAAATATATAATAAAAAAAATATTCATTAATTGATAGAAGCATATGGGAATAGTTTTTAAATTTTTTTATGCTAAATATAATATATTTATTTTAATTTAATATTTTGATTTTTAATATAATCATAAATAGTTTTTTTTTATCAAATATATTCTAAATAAAACCATTGAAAATGATTTTTATTAACTTTGTTTCTCCAATTAGGAATACAATTATGTTCTATACCGTATTTGTGATCCATTTCGGCTCTAATGAGAATTAATCTAAATGTGATATGGCTTAAAGGTGTGCATGAGGTGTGCACGAGTCCACTTAAAACACTTCATGACCTCACAGATAAGAAAATAATAATAATAATAATTTCATCCTTTATTCATCTTCCCTCACTGTTCCGTTTCTTTCACTGCCCCCACTCCAGCACCCCAGGTCGACTTCGTTCTTCCTCCCTTTCTTCCACCGCCTAGATGCCAGCTTCAGATCCCAGCCCCATGGTTCACGCTATTTTTTTTACTTCTTTTGCAAACCCTTCTTTTACATATATTAATATTTAATTTACCTATTTTAGCAGAGAAATTAATGGCATTGTCGTTGGTGTTCACCTCCAATGTTCGTACATATTGGAACAACGGACATTTTTATGACATTCCTGATGCATGGATGGCTATTGATGACACAAATCTTCCCGTAGTCATCAAAACTCTTTTGGGGGATGGCCATGAGAGGTCATTCTCTGTTTCACAAGAACCTACTGCTCTGTATTTTCTTAGGTGTCTTAATAAGTTTCATTCCTATAGAGCATTTCATTGATCGTGCTAGTGTTTGTATGCTTTTGTTTTGGAGTGCTTGCTTATTCCTGAAGGTGAATCACCTTGAAAATTATGTTTTTCAACATTCATACCTGAATTGGTGTAATAAGAGCATTTATGTGGCTAATGGCCAATGAAAGTTCAAAATTAATCACATTGAAGTTTTTTATCTGCATTTATCAACCACAATTACATTTATGCATTTATAAATAAAACTAGAAAATGAGTGAGATCCAAACTATCGACAAACCAAAGAAAATAATAAAAAAATCATGAGTTTAGTGGCACCTTATCTCGAAGCTTACATATAAGCAAAAGGCATCACCGCAAGCTCCTATAATATTTCACACAAATGTTAGTCACTTCCATGTTGGTAAATCATAGAAAAAAAAAACTTGGTAAGGAAAGGAAACTTGTAAAAATCATACCTTACATCCACCAATATTTCCTTAGAACTAAAAATCATATTGTTAAATAATACTCCCATGAATCCAGGCCAAACAAGTTGTTAAATTTTCATCTATCTCATCATCGACACTTTACAGAATTATGTATACCTTTACCATCCCCTTGCTTGTTATTTTTGTTCCTCTTAATTCTCTCTTGCAACATTGTAAAATATAAAAAAATAAAAAAATAATCGGAATATATATTATATACATATTAAGATATAGATTTTAAGACACAAATCAAAATACTTTTTTCCAAATGCACTATAACATTTCTACATAACAAAGCAAAACCCTTTGCAGATGATTTATACCAAGTATAGCGGCATGGCCAAGGAAATTCACATCCATTTCTTTTTCATTCCACTTACCATCAGAACTACAGTTTTGAAAGTCCAAATTTGAGCATAGTAAACCCTTGTCTACATTATACTCAAGGGCATCTTGTAAACTGACCCTAAGCAAATTTCTCATGTTCGGATCCAGAAAGATGGGGTAATGGTGTGCACAAGCACAAATTTTCCTATTTGAAAAACAAAATTAAAGAAATAAGATAAACAAGTCAAAACCTAAAGCCGAAACTTAATCAATTTTACAACAACTAACCTTTGTACATCAAGACTAGTAATAGAAAAGTTGTACGACTTAAACAATGTCTCAAAGCATGCTATCTCTCTCTGCTGACATCCATTCACCCTTGCCTGCAAATTGTTGATTCTCGCGACATCCCGCACTTGCAGAGTCTTGTGCTATAGTTCCATCACGTGCCAATTCAACCAGCTTTCCTCTCAAATTCCTTTGGGAATCTTCCCCAACTGCAATAGATGATAGCTGAAAATTGCCATGGCATATATTTGAGAAGATGAAATAGTCCATGCCCCTAAAAGCATCTCTATTAAAGTAAAAAGATCAAAACTCGTTAATTCCTAAAAGTATTAAACCAATGGAAACCTTCAATTACAACTTGACATAAATATACAACTTGTTTACCGAAGAATTTGAAAAAAGTTTTTTGAATATGAATTATATTGAGCAACATTATTCACGATCGTCGTCCATTGTGTGAGAGGAGTATATTTCTCGTACACATAGCAAGTTATGCTTTCACCTTGATCATTTTGGGAATGAAACTTATCAAGGCACATAAAAAAAATGCAGAGCAATAGGTTCTTGAAACAGAGAATGACCCCTCATGGCCATCCCCCAAAAATTTTTGATGACTAACGGAAGATTTGTGTCATCAGTAGTCACGCATGCATCAAGAATGTCATAAAAACATTCGTTGTTCCGATATGTACGAACATTGGAGGTGAACACCAACGACAATGCCATTAATTTCTTGGCTAAAATAGGTAAATTCAATATTAATATATGTAAAAGAAGGGTTTAGGTAAAATCGGGTTTGTGGTTTTGTGGATTTCAGATTTGTGGTTTAGTGGTTTGGTGATTGTGTGGCTTAGGTTTGTCTCGAGGTTTGAGTTCGGGGTCAGGGGTTTAGGTTTTAGGGCTCTTGTTAAGGCTCTTGCTGTTTCTGTTTGGCTCAAGTTCAGGCCTGGGGTTCGGGTTCGGTCCTGGTTTATAGGTCGTGGGTTGTGGTCAGGTTGGGGGTTAGGCTCAGTTTAGGGTTTTTAGGCTCAGTTTAGGGTCTGGGGGTTGGCTTAGGGTTTAGGTTAGGTTTAGGCTTGGTTTAGGGGGTCAGATTTAGGCTTAGGCTAGGTTTAGGTTTAGGCTTGTGTGGGTTAGGCTTGTGGTTTAGTGGATTGTAGGCTTGTAGGTTAGGTTGTGTTGTGTTGAAGCAAGCTGTGTTAGGTTTTAGGGCTTAGGTTTAGGTTTAGGTTTTCTCGCTTAGGCTTAGGTTTCATCATTTAGGTTTTGGGTTTGAAGTTTTAGGTTTGTGTTTTTGGTTTAGGCTTGTGTTTGTAGCTTACTGCTTAGGTTTGTAGTTTAGTGAGGGTTTGCTGTTTAAGGTTAAATGATCAGATAATATTGGAAACCAAATTGACATGAAAATTAAAATAATGTCATTTGCTTGAAAGAAGAAAATAAGAGAGAAAAAGAATAAAATTAGTCTAGCTAACTGGTTGCTAAACTTACATGCAAAGGCTCCATTTCGATTTGTCTGGGGAGTGGAAATTTTTATTGATTTCATCTGTTGAAGAAGGGGACCTGATAAATAGAACCCGGGCCGGGATCACCGATGGCAATGCCCACTTCTAATTGGTTCCAATAAGGTTTTCTAATCGCTGAGGATGCAACCGCACTCGTTACCAGTCTTCCTCTCGAGCGAGATGTTATCCAAAACAAAAGAGATTGCAGAGCTTCCAATTTACCCCGATTCAAAGACGGAAAATTGGTTTCAAAGACTTTATGGCAAGGAAGACATTTCGAGAAGTCAGGAGTTTTCTTGAGAAGCATTCCATCCTTCTGCCTTCGCAAAATAAGATTTCCGAAGGAAAGAGGGAGGTGAAGGTCCTTCACACAGTGGTAGGTCTTCTTCGGTAGTTCTTTTGCGCCTAGAGTGCTAAACGGTATTCTTATCTCTTCCACACTCTGTCCTAGGTATTATAAAAAAATCTAACAATATATGATCTCCACCGATGGATGAAAAGTGGCTTGATCCTAATCGTTAAATGGTATTCTTATCTCTTCCACACTCTGTCCTATGTATGAAAAAAAATCTAACAATATATGATCTCCACCGTTGGATGAAAAGTGGCTTGATTCTAATCGTTAAATCCATTCCATTCCCTTCCCACTGCCTCTAGGTATGACAAAAAATCTAACAATATATGATCTCCACCGTTGGATGAAAAGTGGCTTGATCCTAACCGTCAAACGGTATTCTTATCTCTTCCACAATTGATCTATAAATGATGACTCTTTCTAAAACTCTAAACATCTCTCTCTTTTAGTTGCAATCACTAAACATATATCTCTACAAAAATGTCATCAAGCAAGAATTTAGGCGTAGAGTCTGGGGTAAATACTCTAATGGCGTTTCATATTCGAATGAGGGATGACCAACTTCTTTCGCTGTATATCTTGAGATGTTTTAAAATCCAAATTATAGGCATAAACCAATCTAGTCTTCAATTTTGGTCTTGCATAGAGATTGAATATCATATGTCGTTACTAGCGCATATAATACCTGTAAGTTTGGACGAAGATCACTGAAAATTAATGTGGTAATCAATGCAAAGAATCGATATTAAGAGGATGCATTCAACAAATTGAAATTTTGAACTAAGTGGTGCTTTTGAACAAGATGTAAATATTTTATAAATTTGAGTTATACTTATTTATGAAATTATTTTATTCTATATTATCCCATTTTTTTTTTTTAGCTTTAATTTTTAGTCGTATTGTGCAGTTAAATCGAGCCAAAGCCTTACTAGTACAAGATCCAAATTATAATAAAGGATTCAAATTTGATCATGTGTGGCCCCTCCTTAAAGATATAGAGAAATATTATGATATTAATAGCTCAGTAAACTCCAGGTCGTCGAAAGAGATATGATTGCAATGAAGTATCACGATCAGACTCTTCCACGTCAAAAGCTTGTAGGAGCCACATTTTGTATCGATTTAAAATGCGCACTTCAAATTGAAAAGCAAGTTAACGATTTTGATGACAATAATGATTCAACCACGACCTATTGGGAGGAACAACTAAAAAATGAAAAAAGAAACAAGGGCGAAGATGCTAAATATTTTAAATCCATAAAAAAGATAGTGAACAAATAATGGTTAAGCTTATCGAAACTCGCCTATACTCCAAAAGAGTTATGAACTCTAACTGTTATGAGCTCAAAATGAGGCCAAAAAATTAGAGTTGCGAGAACGACGCGAAGTGAATAAAATTTTACTAAAAAATATGGATTCCATAAAAGATCCAATTCTACGTGATATTCTTTTAAATGAATAAAAGAAAATTTATGAAAGAAGGGCTAATGAGCAACAATTTGAAGGAGGAAGCGGATCATCCAATGCATTTGACAAGAATTTTGATGGTTTCGAGGAAGTGGAGGATGTCCTTCAAATTTCTAAATAGTTATTTAGAAGTATTTATGTCCGTAATTTTATTTTTAAGTTATGTTGTTGTTGATGTTATTTATTTATTTTTATCATGTATTTTTAATTTAAGGAAATGGTAATGTTAATGTTATTGCTTATTATATTATTGAGTTTTTGCATTAAAAATATTACCAATTCTATAAAGTAATTATTAAAATAATAAATTTTTATATACAAAAGAAATAATTTAAATGTCATTATATTAATATATTACTTATAATATATATTAAAAACTTAAAATTTTATTAAAATATATTCAATATTATACTATCTTAATGAAATATTTTCAACGGTATATAATTTTTATAATAATTCAATTTTTATTTATAATTATTAATCAAATTATTTTTATAAAATAACCTAAATATCTTCAAACTCCCGTCCTAGCCATTGCCGAATCTCATCTCCCGCATTTTCGACCTAGTCCTAAACACATCAAGGCGAGGATCAAATGCTCCAGAATCGCCTCTCGTGATTGAGTTCGAATTTATTTGATGAACTGCGCCAAGTGGATTTGGTATTTGTGAACTTCCAGAGCCCGAGGTGCCTTCTCGGGAAGAACACGCTCGAACTTCTAACTGCTCAAAGCTGTCCTCAAGAACACATTGGCTTTTTGAATTTTCATCCAACTTTCTTGGTATGTCTGGGTGATCGTGATCTATGAGTTAATTGCATTTATTGTCATTTGAGCACCAACACTCTATGGATATATATTTTTAGTCGATACTTCCAAGACTTAATGAGATCCGAGTTAGCTATGGCTTCATGTGTGTCATGCAAAGAGTTTCATGTGTGGGTAATAGCCATCTCCCTCAAGAATCCCTATTCAGGCCTTCTAGACCTTTCGCCTTGAAGCCGAGCCCGGTGGGTCATCAATCGTAATACTTTGTGTCAGCAGGGAAAATGGAAGAAAACAAGAGGATTTTTCGCTTTATTGGAAAATGGGAAAAATCCCAATTGGGCATAATAGTTGGTTAACAAAGATTAATAGGCACAGAGTCGAGGCTTAGGGTGTTATAATGTGTAACCTATGTTTGGATGGTCCGGAAGTGGAGGAAAATAGATGGTCTAATTTTTTTGGTTTATAATCAGAAATGGGGGAAATATTGATACCCGCTAAGCGCAGAGGAGGCCTCTATTAGGGTCCGTACAGCTGGGCAAAGGTCCCAAGTAGGTGACCTGTGTTTGGGGGGTGAAAATCTGGATTATACAAGTAGGGAATTGTTTAACATATGGTTTTTATGTCAATGTGAGGCCTGTACTCAAAGGATTGTGGGAGTTGTGGGTCATCAGAGGGATAGGATTAGGCTCAAGTCTCTTGAAGACAAATTGTGTACTTACATATATATATATATATATATATATATATATATATATATATATATATATATATATATATGGTTTGCTGGTCTGACCTACCAGGAAGTGGAAATTAATGATTCCCAATATCCTGACACACTTAGCTGTATTCAATCTTAAGTTGAACTATTTTTGTGGTTATTTTGTATTTGGGGTGGTGGGAACTGATAAAAAACACAGTTTTCAATAACATGATCGTTATATTATCTTTTGTTTTCGTTTCTTGAACAAGAACCGATGCCCAATTAAGCAAAACAATTTGGTTTAATCCAGGTGCAAAATTGAAGTCATCTAGGCCTTCAATTGTAGGAAATGGATTAAGATGGCAGAATCAAAGAAAAGGGGAGCGGCACACCCGATGATTCAACTTTTGTGTGACGCCATGGTTCTTGTTGTTATATTTTTCTAAGGCTAGATATCTCCAGTGTTAAGTGGTCCTCAATTAGTTCCATCTCATCTCTTTTTTTTTCCTAGTGTTATAGAAGCAAAGTTAGAGAACCCTACGAGGTCTCGATTACACAAATATCTGATAGAGAAATCTTTTCCTTTCATCATCTAGCATTTTTATTTAAGCAAACTGTATAGAGCTATTGCGCTTTATTTCCATCGTCTTGATCTAGTTGCTGCGTAAAAACCTCGTGAAAGAGACATAGAGAGTTTGAACTTTAAATTTATGTTCTTCCCTGTCTTGTTTTGTCAAGTATCGAACTCTTAAGAGGAGAACATAAATTGAGAACTTTCTTTGTCTCGATATTTTTCCTAGCTTCCAAAACTCAAAAAATAGTCAAGGTAATGTCTATTTATTGAAAACTCGTAAAAGAGGAAAGTAAATTCAGCCGAGTGTAACTTTTTCTGGGTAAAAATAATGGGTATTGTGTAAAAGTCTTTAATTTTCACTTTCTTTCCGGTTCTCTCGTAAAACTAAACAGAGCATGTGCATGGAAGACCCAAGGCACTTCCCCGATTATGGAAGAAATCTCTTTCTCTCGTCTCGAGATCCTCTCGAACTTTTAGGTTTGCTAAAGATGCATAATATACCTTGGATCATTGTCCACGTTTCATTGCGATTATTCTAGATGATGACTCCCATGAGATCCTTCATAGTTCTTTTTCGCTCCTTCATGGTTCAAACAACATGATTTCGGGGCTTGTGTTGCTTTTACAATCTGTATCTATCGACCTAAGACGCCCGCACGTCATAGAATTGCAGCCTTAGTGTCCTTGACTGACATGAAGAACACAGATCGCCCTCCGTAGCCATATACGCGCTTTTCGTCTCGACCGTTATGGTAACACAAGACACCTACCCAAGAACACAACCCCGACCTCTATGATGTATGGTCATTCCACTGCCCCTGATCTCATTCCAAGTTGACATAACCTGGTGTGAGATAATGCTTTTTGACCGAGTGCTTTGATGTATTATTTCCCTATTGGAAAATTCGTAACTTCCTTTAGTGATCAGAAGCCCTTCTTCCTTCTTCATCTCTTGACCTGCTTTTTTTAAATTTCATTTATTTCATTCATGGAGGTCCGTGACCTCATTTACGTTTGCGGGAGGCTCCAAACCCTTTTTATTCGTGGAGGTTCATAACCTCTAACTCATGGAGGTACTTGACCCTTTTATATAAAGAGAACCTTTTCATACATGAGGGTGCGAGCCTGGGAGGTCCATAACCTCTTTCATTCATGAGGAGAATAGCCTTTTTGGAGGCCCATAACCTCATGTATAGAGAAGGAGTCCCGTAGCCTTTTTGGAGGCCTGTAACGTAACCTCATGTATGGAGAAGGAGGCCCATAGCCTTTTTGGAGGTCCGTAACCTCGTGTATAGAGAAGAAGGCCCGTACCATTTTTGGAGGTTCATAACCTTATGTATGGAGAAGGAGGCCCGTAGCCTCTTTGGAGGTCAGTAACCTCGTAATGGGCGAAGAAGCCCGTATCTTTTCGGGATGTCTCAGAACCAATATTGTTAATGAGGGCATAGGCCACCGTAAAGAAATAAATAACATAATGGGGGCGATAGATATGGCATGGTTTTTATATTGTAATGCAAACAATATAATACAACCACACGACAATGAGAATGCCCATTGTTAATCCACAATCACGTAAAATAGATAACAAATATGTTGTACTCACCTATACACAATGTATAAGTATTTGCATAAACATTAAGTTAAGTCGAGCTTAATTGGGCCTTAAGAAAATGCAACACATAAAGTATTATTGCACTCTTGGGTTGTATGACTCGATAAGAATAGAGAATTCCCATTCTAGTTTTTCGTAAATCATACACCCGCTAAAATTTAATAACATAAAAGGAATGGAAAAGAAGCTTGTATCGCTATTTTGGAAAATGCATTCAACAACAAACATACTCGAAACAACAAAAACAAATGGAGACAATTATCTAAGAAAATAACAAAGAGATCTCAGGTCTAAGCACACTTAGGAATATCCCCTTCCTTCCTCACCCACCCCGCTCTAAAACATAACGCCCTTTTGAAAAAGCCGATTTTCGCTCCTTTACTGCTCTTCCCGCACATGCCCCTTTATTTTCCTAGAGTACACACAACAAAAATTGGATGACTTGGTGTTTTATCCCCGTCGCTTTGGAACCTTCTTTTATCACCAGGTCGAGATACACCAAAATCCAATTTTTTATGCATACATCATCAATATGTGAAAGAGTCACATATGAATGCGCTCATGCTT
Organism: Tetrastigma voinierianum; assembly: GCA_016808115.1. Lineage (NCBI taxonomy): Eukaryota > Viridiplantae > Streptophyta > Magnoliopsida > Vitales > Vitaceae > Tetrastigma > Tetrastigma voinierianum. The sequence continues at coordinate 85,708 of JAEQBH010004765.1, read as the reverse complement.
ATCTAAACTCCGTTGGAAACTATATCCTTCGGGCTCAAGAAATCTTGGTAAATATCAAAATATCAATTGTTTTTTACCTTATTTTAACTCTTTTGAAAATAGGAATATTTTGCCCTCCTTGAGTCAACTTATTTTGGCCTTCATCAAAAGGTCTATGGAAGGAGGGTTGAGAACATTGTACTGGCAATTAATTTTCAAAGTAAAATCCAAAAGGTGTACTCTTAATATACGGTTATCATGAAATTGTACGTAATGTAAGTTTAGGACATTTGTGTCTCCATTCTTGTCTATTTCTTACATTCAAGATTTGAGAATTTTAATTTTATGAGAATGGTGCAATCACCTAACACCACAATGTGATAAATAAAAGTTCATAAAGCATTAGAGATCACTAAAGCATTCAAGCATTGTCCTTAAATGAAAAATCTACAAAGCATTATCTTAGAAGAAAATAATTTCAATTAGATATTAAGCCTGACAAAGAAAGCAATATCTGCATTGGAGGTTACATGTCCTTAAATGAAAAATATTACGAAGCATTATCTTTATAAGAAAATAATTCTCAATTAGCTATTAAGCCTAACAAAGAAAGCAATATTTGCATTGGAGGCTACGTACTTGTCTAAACCAGGAAGTAGACAAGGCAAGTAAATGACTGTATTAACATTGAAACCAAATTTGACATGAAAAAATTAAAATAATGCTCCATTTGGTTTGAAAGAAAACAAGAGAGAAAAAGAAACAAAACCGTAATCCAGCTAAACTGGCTCGGTTAAACCACATGCAAAGGCCCATTTCTCGATCAAATTGGTGAGTGGGAAATTTTACGATTTATCCATAGTTAAGGGGACCTTATAAATAGAACCTAGTCAGACAATTCCTCGGGATGGCAATGCCCATTTCTAATTGGTTCCACAAGGTTTTCTAACGCTGGAGGGGTGCAACCGCACTTGGTTACCAGTCTTCCCTTCAAAAGGAGATGCTATCCAAAACAAAAAGAGATAGAGAGCTTCCAATTTACCCCCGAGTCGAAAGACGGAAAAATTGGTTTCAAAAGACGGAAAAATTGGTTTCGAAAGACTTTTATGGCAAGGAAGACATTTCGAGAAGTTGTGGAGTTTTCTCTGAGAAGCACATCTCATCCTGGCCTTCGCAAAATAAGATTTCCGGGCGAAGAGGAGGTGGAAGGTCTCTACATTAGCCGTAGGGGTCTTCTTCGGAGTAGTTCTTTGCGCTTAAAGTGATACAAACAAGGTGAGGGCTTTTTTCTTTTGAGTGGGGTTTTTGGGTCCTATTTCTTCCTCTACCTCACACTTCTTCTCTTCCCCTATGTTTTAATCGTTGGGTTGGAAGATCACGAAGTGGTTACTAGAAGAAGGCTCCAGTTTCTAAAACCCAGAAAAGGTGTATGCCGTGGAGAAAATAAAATGAGAGTGGTTCCTGACTGAATAGTCTCTTGCTTGGAGTTAGTCGGGTTATTATTGGCCTTTAATGAAAGTCATCCGTTGGAATACCAAAGACCTGGCTATAAGAAGAAGAGAAGTTTGGTCAGCAATTTTAAGCCCAAGATCCAGACGCCAGGATGCTTTAGGAAACAAAGAGAGAGGGATTGAGCAAAAGGTTTTCGAGGCAAGATATGGAGCAGGGAGAGGGAGAGGTAGAGACTGGGTAGGATCTTCTTAGCCTCGCGGTCCTCAATGGGCCTCATAGGTCAGATAACTTGGGATTCAAATAAGTTTGTTTACACTGAGAAGGTATTAGGATCTTTCTCTGTTTCTATGAAGCTGAAGTATGTGGAAGAAGGATCCTTTTGGTGAACTTCAGTGTATGGGCCAAATAAGCTACATTTGAGGAAGGATTTTTGGATGGAAATTAAAGACTTATTTGGACTTAGTTGCCCAAAGTGGTGTGTGGGAGGGGATTTCAATGTTATATAAACTTATAAGGAGATTTTCCGAGAAATTAGGTGGCATTAGGATTACTCCAAATATGAGACTCGCTTGATGAGCTAATTAGGGATTAGAGTTGATCAATTCCTCCTCTTAGGAATGCTTCTTTCACTTGGTCAAATATGCAAGAGGTTCCAATTTGCAAAAGGCGGGACAAATTTTTGTTCACTTGCGAGTGGACAATTTCTTCGCAAATGCATCCAAGAGGTTTTCATTAAGATGGACATCCCACCACACTCTAGTTTGTTTTGGTTACAACTCTTTTCAAGCTGTGGACAAACACCTTTAGATTTGAGATATGTGGTTAATGCACCTGAGTTTAAGGACAATTTTCCGTATGGTGGCAAGAGTGTCAAGGAATGGATGGGAAGGGTATAGATTTATGAGGAAACTGAAGTTCGTCAAATCAAAGCTAAAAGAGTGGAACAAGGATATTTTTGGAATTTTGAGGGAGTGGAAATCAACCATTATCCTAGATATTGAAAGGTTTAATCAGTTTGAACAAGAAGGGAGTCTAAACTAGGATACTTTTGTTTTTTAGGTGTTTGACAAGAAAAGAGTTAGAGGAGGTGTCAATGAAGGAAGAAGTGTTTTGGAGACAAAGATTTAGGATTAAATGGATCAAATAAGGGGATAACATCTCTAAATTCTTCCATAGGATGGCCAATGGGAGAAGAAAAAAGAAAATCATCAAATCTTTGATGTCTGAAGAGGGAGTGTCTATAAGGAATATTGATGACATATCTATAGAGGTTCTTAATTTTTTTTGGGAAGCTCTATAATCCAAAGAGTAACTCTTGGAAGATAGAAGGTTTAGATTGGTCCCATATTTCTAGACAAAGTGTTGAATGGTTGGATAGACCCTTTCTTGAAGAGGAGGTGCGTTGTGCAGTGTTCCAATTAAATAAGGAAAAGGAACTTGGTCCGGATGATTTTACAATAGCTTTGTATCAAGAGTGCTAGGATGTGGTCAAAGAGGATTTAATGAAGGTTTTTAAGGAGTTCCATAGCAGAGGGATAGTAAATCAAAGTACAAATGCCACTTTCATTGGTTTGGTCCCAAAGAAGAGTGAAACTGCCAAGATTTCAGATTTTAGACCTATCAGCCTGGTTACAAGTCTTTATAAGATCATAGCTAAAGTCTTTTTAGGAAGATTGCGTAAAGTCATCCATGAGAGTATTTCTAGTTCTCAAGTGGCTTTGTCAAGGGAGACAGATTGATGTTGGGGACATTACCAATGAAGTGGGTAGGATGAGAAGAAGAGACTGGGATTTGAAAAGGCTATGATCATGTAGATTGTTGTTTTTTTGAGCACACTTTAGAAAGGAAGGGATTTAGCTCAACATGGAGATCTGATGAGAGGGGTGTCGCTCCTCGTGCTTGCGCTCTTGTTAATGAAGTGCTACCGGGTCAAAGCGCCAAGAGGTTCGAGACAAAGGGGGAGACCCTCTTTCTCCTTCTTTTCACATTAAGTGTGGATGTTTTTAGTAGATTGATGTTCAGGATATAGGAGAAAGGATTAACTGAGGGTTTCTTTGTCGAAGAAATAGGACTGTGGTGTCAATCTTACGCTTGCGTGATGATATCATTTTTCCAAAAACACTTTCTAACATTTGCAAACCTTAAGATTATTCTTTTGTTTTGACAATCTTTCAGGCTCGAAGTACCTGGGAGAAAAGCATCTGGCTGGTATTAATACAAATCAGGAGATGGTATCACTTTGGCTAGGGGGGAGAATTACCTTAATACAAACATGTTTGTCTCATATTCCTAGCTACTTTTTATCACTGTTTAAGGCTTAAGCTTTAGTAGTTTCAAAGTCGGAGAAATTGCAAAGGGATTTCCTTCTATCGGGGACAGGGGGAGAAATTTGCCCATTTCATTGGTTCTTGGCCCTTTTCCTCCTTCAACTTTGAATTTAATCACCTTCAGGGACTTCTACTGCAAATTCAAGATCTTGGTCAATGTCATCCATAAGTTTGTTTACTATTAAATCATTTTCCTTGGCTTTATCTCCATCCTCTAACCTTACCTTGTTTCAACCAGCAACATTTCTATGGGAAGCAAAAGCCCCCCTAAAGGTTAAGGCCTCTGCTTGGTTGGTAGCTCATAAGAAGGTAAACACCAATGACTTACTATAGGTGAGACGACCTTTCAAATCTCTTAATCCTCAGTGGTGTATTCTTTGCAAAGGAGAAGGAGAGGCAACTGATCATCTTTTTCTTCATTGCCTATACATTATTGGTCTACGGAATAAGCTTTTCAATTCAACTGGATTGGTATGGGTTTCCCTAAGGAGAATTGAAGATATATTTGCAATAGCCTTTAAAGGTTTTGGAAGTTGTACTAGAAGCAAAACTTTGTGGCAAATTGCATGCCTTACTTTAGTATGGTTTGTTTGGCAAGAGAGAGATGTGAGGATTTTTGAGGATAAAGAGAGAACGGAAGGACGGTGGGACTTATTTCACTTCTTTTTCTCTTTTAGGGGCACTACAAATTCTCGTATCTAGAGGAGTGCCAATTTCTGCTTATTACAACTTAATTGGTTGGTGGTTTGTGTTTAAACCACCCAAATAGGGGTAGGAATGGGTCTGAATTTTTGTCAGTCAGAGTTTTAAACCCGTGTTCAGGTCAGATGTTTTGAAGGAAATCTTTCCTTCCTCTCTGTATTTGTGCTTTATTTTATTTATTAATACTATTCTGGTCACCCTTCAAGAAAGCAAAAAAAAAAAAAACTAAAGAAAAAAACATTGAAGTTAATTCTAGTTGTTATGCATTGAAGTTATGTCTTAGCCACCCTTCAAGATAGAAAAAATATTTGAAGTTCTCTTCCAAGCTATAAGGCATTGAAAATTTATTTATTTATTTGTTCCTTGTAGCACAAAAGCTTAAATTTCATGAAATATACAGATAACATGGATGTTCCTTTCATATGCCATTCCCATTACGGTTGTATATCAGCTAACAGATTATTTAGGTTATGATTCTTACGAATACAACATAAAAAACAATTTAAATGAATATTGTTTCTTGTCCTACTTTACTTATCTCCTAGTTTTCTCTCGGAATGATCTTCTATAATGGGGAAAGATGAGGGGGAAATGATAACAGCTAACGAAGATAAGGACTGCATATCTACATGTGGTTTTAGAGCCATTAAAAGGAGAAAAATTATTTTCAACTATTTTCTTATCTTTACACGTAATACAATGGTCATTTTAAGGAGATACTACAAACTATCTTTGTATTATATTGTGATGATTTTTCGCTACATATTTTATGACTTAAAATAAGAAATTTGCTTACCATCATTCCTCAATTTTCCAACTCATGCCAACACTCCCCCTCAAGTTGGTGCATGTAGTTCTCTCATGCCAACTTGTCAAGTGAGTTGTTGAAGACCTTGCTACATTTCGACATGTTTAGTTCGATCATGTTGGATAGGGTAATGAGAAATGTCAATAGCAAATTTTTATCGTTACATTAAGTTCATCTCACATGTTGGAGCAAAGCCAATTTCAGTTAACAAGTTTCTTATCCAAAGAAGCTCGCACAAGCCTTTTGCCATTCCTCTAAATTCTGATTTGGCACTTGATAAGGCATGCAAAGTAGAGGGTAGCGAAGTATGGATGGATAGGGCATGCAAAGGAGTACTAAATTGTAGGACTCAAGAGGGCATATGGTTGATAATATAAACTGTTGTGGTAACAACCTCAGCCCATTGGGAAGGTGGTACATGGGACCAATAAGGAGGGACCTAGCATTTTCAAGGATGTGACGATTGTAACACTCAACAACACCATATTTTTGCTGAGGAGTTTTGACACACCCCCACCCCCTTCCAGCGGCGGGTGTGCAGGCCACTCCACATAAATTCCCAGCTGTTACCTCTAACGACTGGAAATCCCTGTGAAGCGAAGCCGTATTGCTTGCTTAAACCTTGTATGTACTTTATTTTTCTAACTTAGGATTGCAAAAATCTTAGTTGTTTTAAAACTAAGAAGATGATGGCCGTACATAGACAATTCCAAATCCTGTATACATCCAATTTACACTATATCCAAATATGGCAACCATCATACCAACACATTCTCATCCTATTAAACTATGTACATACATATGTTCCATTATACATGTCCAAAGTCTTTTCCTTACATAATACTCTTAAAAACAGCACTTGTACAACGCCAGGACATATCCTATTGTGCTCCAACGCCTTGCGTACCTGTACCTAGAAAATAGTTTTTAAAAATGAAAAATAATGAGCTAAACGAGCTCAGTGAGTGTATGCTTTTGGAAAAGGTTTTGCTTTTCCGGAAAACACCTCAAAAATATAAACTCTCTTTTACAAATATTTTCCAGAAGTTTTACTTTGCTTTGCTTGCTTTTAAAAGTTTATAAAACTTTTAATACTTGCTTGCTTGCTTTGTTTTGCTTTTCTTTAAAAGCTTATCAACTCTGATTTCTTGCTTGCTTGTGAAGTTTTATAAAACTTCTCAAAATTTCTCTGCTTCGTTTGCTTTATCTTGGATTGGAAAAGTCTTTAAAACCTTTCACAAACATTTTGCTTAAAAAGTTTCTCAAACTTTTTCATTAAAACGGGAGCCTGGGGCTCAACCGATCGTTTTGAAATCTAAACGGGAGCCTGGGCTCAACCGTTTGCTTTAAAACTCTCCTGAAGCCTAGGTGACCGGGAACCAATGGTTGATTTTTCAAAACTGTATATCATGCTTATAAAACATCAACGTATGGAGGCCATTTTGCTTATCAGACTCTAAAGGAACACGGAGCCTATGTATCGACCGTGCTCTGGAAGGACCTTGTCCGCTTCACCTTTTCTGGTAAATATGGTGGAATTGACCTCGTGTCGCCATCACCATACTTAGTTAACATGTCACCAAAAGTCTAGCTAGCACTTAAGGCCTAAGCCGCAATTATTCTTTTGCTTGCTTGCTTGCTTGATTTGAAAAAATGGTTTTACAATTTAAAACCATTGCTTGCTTTCGTGAAAAATGGTTTAATAATTCAAAACCATTTACTTTCATTTCCATCATGGCTTAAATCAAAACCATTTGCTTACTTTTCAATTATGGATTAAACCAAAACTATTTTGCCATTTCTAATTACGGCTTAAACCAAAACTATTCCGCTTGCTTTTCAATTTTGGGTTTAAATCAAAATCATTTGCTCGCTTTTCAACTAAAGGCAAGGATTGATGCATCCGAACCATTACTTGCTTTTCTAAACTCATCGCTTGCTTCGAAAAATGGTTTGAAATTTAAAACCATGAAATACCAAGGTAAAACAATTTATAATACTAATACACTAGTATTTAGGAAAATGAGTTTAAGAGCATCACCTCTTTAGCTAAACTTGAGCACAGTTCCACACTTTACCCGCCTTTGCTTTTTAACCTACACACTCAACCGAATACGGCGACAAATTAATCGCCTATGTAATCGCATAACTTAACTTACTCCTTATACTTAGTCACTATCTCTTTGTACTCTTTTAAAGTTAAGGTGCTAAGGGTTCTATTCAACAGAATCACCAATTCAGACACCGAAACTCAAGTTCGTCCAAAAACAACCGGGCTACTCTATGTCCAAAGCTGGAACCAGAATTTGGCTTGTACGTACTTTAGGTGGGTGTAGAGCCACTTAGGATCAAATTTGGCGATTCCTATTTCTTTATGTTGGTTATCATGAAGTCTAATTTAAGTAGCCACTTGAATCGCTTCAAATTGGATAAGCAATGAGCAAGTTATGGCTAAAAATCTGAACAATTCGAAATAGGAAGCGAGCAGGGTGTCTGGTACACCATGAACATGTGCCGTTACACTTTGGCCTCGGTGGGGTGTACCGGTGCACCTAACCAAATACCCGGTACACCTTCCGAAATTTGCCCAGATTTGCTTCTTTTAGCCACTTTTTCTGCCAATTAACATCATACAACTTCTATAATTCACATACCTCAAGAATTTAAATGGAATTCATCTAAAAACAACTCCACAATACTTGAAATGGGTGCTATGGACACCGAACCTCAAAACCCTAGGTGAAAATCCAGAACTCGACCTAGGTCCACCAAATTCTTTTTAAAACCACATAATTTTGATGATTCCATGCTTACTACACCAATTGGGGTTTTACTCTCCACAACCCCAACAATTCAAGGTTTGTGTGATCTTTACACAAAACCCTAGACGAAAAGACAACTATTCTCCTTGCAAGGCTTAGAATCCAATTACCCATGGTTACAAGGCAAAGACATACCTGATGTTTGGACTTCTCCTCCTCCTTTTCTTCCTTCTCTTCCTCTATCTTAGCTCTACTCCTTCTCCTCCTTCGTGAACCACAACAAAATATGAGACAAAATTACTTTTATTTTGTCTCATTTTCTTATATTCTAATATTTACCTAAATTGCAATTAAGTCCTCCAACTCTTTAATTTTTTCAATTGTAACTTGTTTTATTTGTATTGTGGCCATCTCTGCACTTAATGATTTTTCATATTCATGTCTATTTTCTAAGGCCATTGTACCCTTGTTCTCATACCTGAATCCAGGTTCCATAATTTATCATTTCCTATTTAGTCTCCAAAAATACTATAATGTGATACTTGGCACTCTTGCCACCCCTACGGTATCATGTACTATGCGCTCTCTCGGGACGGGGTGCCACAAAATGCCCTCCTTAGGAACATTTCCTCCGCAAAAATAAATAAACTAAACTCCAAAAGTAAGGAAAGGAAAATTCCTCATCAGGAAAATAAGTGAGAATGTGATGGGCATGTGGGCCTCGGCTCCAGTAATTGCCTCCCTCTCATGATTCTTCCATAAGACTTTAACTAATGGAATCACTTTGCTTCTCAACACCTGTTCCTTGCGATCTACAATCTGCACCAGTGTTTCTTCATATGTCAAATTTTCCTTTAATTGCACTAGTTGCTCTCTCAATACATGTGAAGGATCCGGGATGTATCTCCTCAACATCGACACATGGAATGTATCATGAATCCTTGATAACTCTAGGGGTAACTTCAACTTGTAAGCTACATTTGCTGCGCCAACCTCATAAGGTCAATATACCTCGGACTAAGCACCTCGTTTCCCGAATCTCAACACACCTTTCAAGGTGAAATCTTCAAAAGACTTGGTCACCTCTCGAGGCCCCGAAGCCTCTACGACCGGTTGTCCGCATAACTCTGTCTATCTTGCTATCTTCAAGTTTATAACGAAGACAACTTTCACTTTCTCACAAAGTGATCACGTACTAGTTCGGGGCCTACTAGTCTTACTCTCCACCAACTCATCCGGCGCCTTTGGAGTTCACCACATTTCCTACCATACGATTGCCTCGAATGGGCAGTTTCTATCTTGGCAGATAGCTATTGTTATAAGCAAACTCCATTAGTGCTAAGAGCGAGGTATCCTAACTTCCTTTGAATTCCATCACACAAGCTCTCAGCATATCCTCTAACATCCCGAGATAGTCCTCTCTGGTAGCCATCCATCGAGGATGAAATGTTGTCTTGAAGTGTGGCGAGTACCTATGTTGCACGTAAACTAGGCCAAAACCTGGATGTGAACCTGGGGTCTCGATCTGACACTATCGAAACTGGAACCCCATGAAGTCTCACTATTTCATCTACATACAACTTGGCCAACTTTTCCAATCTTCAACATTAACTGGTAGAAAATGAGAAGACTTAGTCAATCGATCTACTATCACCCATATAGCATCATGTTGTCTTTAGTCGCGTGGAAGACACGTCACAAATCCATAGTGATCTTTTCCCATTTCCCACCTTTGGAATGAGAATGCTTGTATCTTCCGTAGGCCTTTGATGCTACTGCATTCCATACGCTGATAGGTTAGGCACCTAGAAGCAGAAGCTTACGATCTCTTTCTTCATCCATTCCAGAGTAATGTTATTTCAAGTTCTATACATCTTGGTCTTACTGGATGCATAGCATCTGTGAGATGAATGTGCTTCTTCCATATGTCTCTCTTCGATTCGCCATACTACGGCACACATTCCTCTATCCTTTCACTATCATGTAGGTATCTCTCTTTGTGGAAACTCTGAGCTTTGTTTCCTTTCTATCTCTTCTTTAAGCTTAATCATTTGTGGATCCTGTGATTGCCCTGCTAGAATCTGGTCCACAAGGAGTGGCCTAACATAAAATGTGGCCAACAAAGCTCCTAGAATCCTCAATCTTCAATATCACCCCTAAAGCTCTCAGATCCACCAACAGTGGAAGGTAACATGATCTCATGTGAGACAAGAACTCACGGTACTTCCAGGGGCGTCTGCTACGACATTAGCTTTTCACGGATGGTACTCAATAGTACGATTGTAGTCCTTAATCCAACTCCTGGCCATCTTCTTTGCCCCTCGGGTTTAACTCTTTTTGGGTGAAAATATATTGAAGACTTTTATGATCTGTAAAGATCCTACAAGAAACACCATATAAATAATGTCTCCATATTTTTAATGCAAACACGACTGTTGCAAGCTCTAAGTCGTGTGTCGGGTAATTCTCCTCATGCTTCTTTAACTGTCTAGAGGCATATGCAATCACCTTATCATTCTGCATTAAAACACAACCAAGGCCTTGCCTAGAAGCATCATTATAAACCACAAATCCATCTCTTCCATTGGGCAAAGATAAAACTGGAGCTGAAGTTAATCTATCTTTCAACTCCTCAAAACTATGTTGACAGGCATCTACCCAATCATACTTAACATCTTTCCTTGTCGAGAAGCAGTCGATTAGAGTTTGCTATCACGGAGAACCCCTCCCAACAAACTTCCGTTAATATCTGCTAAACCAAGGAAACTTACGACCTCGAGCACATTCTTTGGTGGTTTCCAATTTACAGCTGCTTCTATTTTACGGGGATCCTTGCTCCACCCCCTACAAAAATCACATGGCCTAGGAATGCCACCTGTCAAGCCAAAGCCCCGACATTTGCTCAACAGCATATAAGCGAAAATGCTCTCCCTTAGGGTGCATGCAATCCTCGAATTGCTCGGAATGTTCCCTCCCAGACTACCTGAATGTACTAGAATATCATCAATAAAAGTACCAAGCGAACATCAAATACAGTTTGGAGATATTTCGGTTCATCAAATCCATAAGCTATTTGCTAGGGCAAATTTGGTCAAACCAAAATGGCATCACCAAAAACTCATATTCTTGTAGTGTGTCTGAATCTTTGTCTTGGGTACATCACTCTCTCCTGTGCTCTCAACATTGATACCCCGGAGCCTAGTCTATCTTAGGGTATACTCGAGATCCTTGGAGTTGATCAAATAACTCATCAATTCTAGGGAGTGAATGCGATTGCGGATGGTAACTCTATTAGAGTACATGCAATGATCTATACACAACCGCAAACTCCCATCTTTCTTTTTCACAAAGAGAACTGGAGCTCCCTATGGGGATATGCTCGGTCTAATGAATCCCTTACTCAACAACTCTTCTAACTAAGCCTTAAGCTCCCTCAACTCTGCAGGAGCCATCCTATAAGGAGGAATGGAAATGGGCTCAGTCCCTGGAATCAAATCAATGGTGAACTCCACCTCTCTTTCTGGAGGTAATCCCGCGATATCATCCGGAAACACATCTGGGAACTCTCTAACAACTGAAATCTCATCCAATGTAGTCCCCTCCTTCCCTGTCTCCACCACATAAGCTAGATAACCCTTACGCAGCATCCTCTGTGCTGTCATGGCGGAGATCATACAAGAAGATAACTCTCTACGTAATCCTCTGAACTTTACCTCCATTTTCTCTGGCCTATGCAACTTTAATTCCTTTTTATAACAATCTAATGTGGCTCTATGGCGAGACAACCAATCCATACCGAGAATAACATCGAAATCCCTCATATCTAAAGCTACAAGATCCGCCGGGAACTCCTGTCCCTCAATCAGAACTCTACCATCTCGACTACTGCATGCAGTAACGGATCTCAGTTTGGAAGGGAAACTCTCATACGACCCTCTAATAGTTGGGTCTCTATATGAAAATGGTCTAAGAATAAAAACGATGCAAGCGAATACGTAGCTCACGGGTCCACTAATGTACCTCGCATCATGATCAAGGATAGAAATAATACCGGTGAGCCACATCGGGAGGCGAGATACGCCTCTTGTTGAGTCCACCGCGAGCGTAGCGCTTGGAACTGAGTGCGGGGCTTTGTACGTATCCACGGGGCAGCACTCTGCTCCGCACCGGCACTCTGCTTTGTTGTGTTGGCCCCTACGCTGAAACCTCTCACAGACGACACGTCGCGCTCATCTGCAGGTACTAGGGTGGCTAGTTTGAGGCTCTTGATGTCTCGCACCAATGGTGAGGCACTCCTAATGAAATGGCCTTCACGGCCCATAGTGAAACACCTTGTACTGAATCTCCTACACTCCCCATGGTGTCGTTTCTGACATATATGACAAGCGGGAGAATGCTGCAGGTGCCACTACTAGCCCCAGCGGCCTCAACGCTTGATCCACTGACTAGAGATAGCTCCTCTACCTGCACCTCGGCCTCTGTAACCTTTACCCTTGTTCCTCTTTCTGCTGTACTGTCCTGAGCTTTGTTGGGAAGTGCCTGGTGCACTCCTCTTACTCTTACTCTTCTGCCTACTCTGATACATGGCTGTAGTGCTTTGCTCAACTCTCAGAGCGGCTTCTACTAAGTCCCCAAATCTATTCTGAGGGACCACTGATAAATGCACTCTGATCCAGGTGTTGTAGTTCTGATAAAAACCTCTTGCATTTCAGAACTTCATCTGCTTGAATATAGGGAACCAATCTAACTAATTCTGATAACTTCTTTTCATATTCTGACATTGACATGTTCTTCTATTCTAACTTGAAGAACTCCTCAATTTACCCAGATCCTTATGACTCACGAGAAGAATGTCGGTGAATTCTTGTTGGAATTGGTCCCATGATATCTGTCAGGATACCTCCTCTCTACCGGTAATTATCCCACCGGTCTTTAGCTGTCTTCCATCGAGCTTTGGGGAAAACAAGTCTCTTTGCTCATCCGTGCGCCCATAACTCCATAAACTTTGTTTACGGTCTAGCCATAACAGTGCCACGGATCACCAGCTGCTAGTCATGGCTTGGCGTCGATTCTGCTCTCTTTTAAAATTATTTTCGAAGCTTTTCTTTTTACTTTGCTTGCTTTAAAGTTTTCAATACTTTTCTTTGCTTGCTTGCTTTTATGCCATGCTTTATTTTTGCTTTTTCTTTAAAAACATAAACTCTTATTTCTTGCTTGTAGAAGTTTTATAAAACTTCTCGAATTTCTCTCTTGCTTGTTTGCTTTATCTTGCTTGAAAAGTCTTTTAAAACCTTTCACAAACATTTTGCTTACAAAGTTTCTCAAACTTTTTTATAAAAATAGAGCACAGGGCTCTTGCAAACTTTGAAAATAAAGCGGGACTTGGGCTCAACCGTTTGCTTTAAAATCCGAGAGCTTGGCTCGACCGATCGTTTGAAATCTAAATGGGAGCCTGGGCTTAACCGTTTGCTTTAAAACTCTCACAGGAAGCACAGGCGGCCAGGGAACCAATAGTTGAGTTTTCAAAGCGTATATCGTACTTATAAAGTACATCAACCAATGGGGCTTTATTTTGCTTAACGCCTTACTAGTGAACGAGGGCCTATGCATCGACCGTGCTGGTGGAAGGACCTTTGTCCGCGTCACCTTTTTTTGGTAAATATGGTGGAATTGACCTCGTGTCGCCATCACCATAATTTAGTTAGAGCTCCATGCTCCAGTACATGTCACCAAAAGTCTACTAGCACTTAAGGCCTGTTTTCGCAATTATTCTTTTTGCTTGCTTGCTTGCTTGATCTTTGAAAAATGGTTTTACAATTTAAAATCATTGCTTGCTTTCTTGAAAAATGGTTTAATAATTCAAAACCATTTACTTTCATTTCCATCATGGCTTAAATCAAAACCATTTGCTTACTTTTCAATTATGGATTAAACCAAAACTATTTGCTTACTTTTCAATTATGGCTTAAACCAAAACTATTTGCTTGCTTTTCAATTTTGGTTTAAATCAAAATCATTTGCTTGCTTTTCAACTAAAGGTATGATTGGATGCATACGAACCATTACTTGCTTTTCTAAACTCATTGCTTGCTTCTTGAAAATGGTTTGAAATCAAAACCATGAAATACCCGATTAAAACAATTTATAATACTAATACACTAGTATTTAGGAAATGAGTTTAAATGGCTCCACTATCTTTGCTTGCTAAACTTGAGCACGGAGTTCCACCTTTTCCCGCCTTTAGCACTAACCTACACACTCATTAGAATACGACGACAAATTAATCGCCTAAGTAATCGCATAACCCAACTTACTCCTTATACTTAGTCACTATCTCTTTGTACTCTTTTTTTAAAGCTAAAAAGGTGCTAAGGGTTCTATATTCTGACTAGAATCACCCAATTGAACAGAAACTCAAGTTCTGTCGAAACAACCCGGACTACTCTATGTCCAAAGCTGGAACCAAAATTTGGCTTGTACCTGGCCCCACTTTGAGTGAATTTTTAGGCCACTTAGGATCAGAATTTGACGATTCCTATTTCTTTATGTTTGGTTATCCTTGAAGTCTAATTTAAGTAGCCACTTTAATCACTCAAATTGGATAAGAAATGAGCAAGTTATGGCTAAAATACGAAAACTGGTCGAAATAGGAAAAGCAGAACAGGGTGTACCGGTACACCCTGAACATGTACCGGTACACTTTGGCCTCTGGTGGGGTGTACCGGTACACCCCTGTACATGTACCGGTACACCTTCAAAATTTGCCCAGATTTTCTTCTTTTTGCCACTTTTGCTACCAATAACATCATATAACTTCTATAATTCATATACCTCAAGAATTTACATGGAATTCATCTAAAAACAACTCCACAATACTTGAAATGGGTGCTATGGAACCTCAAACCTCAAAACCCTAGGTGAAAAATCCAAGAACTCAACCTAGGTCCACCAATTCTTTTTTAAAACCACATAATTTATTAATTTTCATGCTTACTTTACACCAATTGGGGTTTTACTCTCTAACCCCAACAATTCAAAGGTTTGTACAGTCTTTACACAAAACCTAGACCAAAGGAGCAACTATTCTCATACCAAGGCTTAAGAATCCAATTACCCATGGTTACAAGGCAAAGACATACCTGATTTTTGGACTTCTCCTCCTCCTTTTCTTCCTTCTCTTCTTCCTCTTGGCTCTCTCCTTCTCCTCCTTCGTGAACCCTAGCCAAAATATGAGACAAAATGACTTTTGTTTGTCTCATTTTCTTATATTCTAATATTTACCTAAATTACCAATTAAGTCCTCAACTCTTTAATTTTTCAATTGTAACTTGTTTTATTTGTATTGTGGCCCATCTCTACACTTAATGATTTTCATATTCATGTCCTATTTGCTAAATGACCATTGTACCCTTGTTCTCATACACAAATCTCGGGTTCCATAATTTACGTCATTTCTACTTTAGTCTCCAAAATACTATAATGTGATACTTGGTACTCTTATACACCCCTACAGTATCATGTACTGTACACTCTCTCGGGACGGGGTGTTACAAGTTTGAGGACATAGTCTCATGAAGAAGGCCATGAATTTCAAATACTTCTGAAAATTTTTGTTGATAAATTTACCATCTTTGTTAGATCTCAGAATTTGGATATTGGTAGAAAATTGTGTTTGCACCATGACATGGAAGGATTAAAATGCTTCAAATACCTCAAATTTATTTTTCAATAAATACAACCAAGTTATCTGTGTACAATCATGAATAAATTTCACAAACCAACGACGACTTGAAGAACTAGAAGCTAGGTCTGAGGAGCCACAGCACATTAGAATGAATTAAAGCAAAGGGAATAGAGCTTTTATTCGAACTTACTAGAAAATTAAAACGACGGTTCTTGGCCAAGATGCAAGTTTCACAATGGAAATCAGTAGGTGACAAGGTGGTGAATAAAGTAGGAAACTAATGTTTCATATAACTTTATGAAGGGTGGCCTAGCAGATGATGCCCACAGTAAATTTGTTGTTAACGAGAACCGAAGATTGCTAGATGAGTACGTATAAAATAGTAAATATGTATGAATACGTATAAATAAATAATGTATAGTGCATAGTGCGTAGTGCATAGTGCATAGTAAATAGTGCATAGTGCATAGTGCATAGTACATAGTGCATAGTGCATAGTACATAGTGCATAGTTCATAGTGTATAGTGCATAGTAAATCGTGTATAGTAAATAGCGAATAGTATTTGGTTGGTTATGCTGACGTATGAGGTTTAATACGTCAAATGTGTAGGATAAAAGCAAAGGCGGACAAACTTGTGGAGTAGTGCTCAAGTTTAGTAAGCAGAAAAGGTGAGTACTCAAAATCATTTTCTAAAACAAAAGTATTTAAATTACAAGTTTGTAAAGTGGTTTGAAAATATAGATTTATAAAGCATTTTATTACCTCCCGATTGTTATATTATTGAGAAAGAAGTTTGATTTCGGTGTTTAAGCATTTGAGTGCGGTTTAGCAAAACCCTAGATGACATAGATCGATTCTTGGAGTGGGATGTATTTCGGTTGTGCATGGCAATGTTATGGGATATTATGGCTAACTATATTGCCTAGTCGTGATTGGGGTTGGAGATAGTATATATTTATATAGTGGGTAAGCCCTCGCACATTCGAGGTAGTTAGCGCGCTGACTTAGTACATAGCGATGAGGTGTTGGTTCAGAGTTCTATTATGCTATATAGATCCCGCCGTGTTCACCGGACCATCTTAGGCCGGGTAGTGTTCGAGGTTCACTACCGATGCAGGTCAGGGTTAGAGCATCACTTCTAGGGTATTTCATATATGGGTCACAGAGATTAGTACTTGATTTACAGTATAGCACTTTCATATATTAACCACCACTGAAACAGTTTTCAAGAGCATAATAGTTTTCAGAACAGTTTTCAGCAGCATAATTAGTTTCGAACGAGTTTTATTGTGAGAAGCAGTTTCAAACGGTAGAAATAGTTTCTGCGGTTTTCGAAATGGTTTCATAGCAAAAAACTCAGTTTTCTCATAAGCGGTTCTGACCATTTACGTGCAGTTTTAATATTGGGAGGTACAAACAACGAACCATGACATTTAAAACTTATAGTACTCAACGAGCGAGTTTAGCTCACGGTTTTACGTTTAAAATAATTTTTCAGGTGCGGGTGTTGGCTTTAAAGACTTTTCTAGGATCCTCAGTCCTAGACGCTGTGTTGTGATTATATATAAGATAAGGTGTGAAGTAAAAGTAGTAAAAGTTAAAATGTGACATTTTGTATATGTAAATATCTTTTGTAAAATATGCATGCATGGTTTTGAGAAAAACAGGTTGCGATGAAATTATGTTGGATTGAACTTTATCTTATATTTTGATGAGGACCAGAGGTCCTTTATGATGGTAGTTGGATTTTGGAAAACATTGGGAGTGTATATTTTTTTATATACAGATGATTTTGTATTATGGGCTTGACCACCATGCAATTGTTATGCTGTCGGATTTTTGTTAAATCTAAAGGTATGATTTTGATAGAAAAGTGAAAAATTTTAAAAACCCACGTTTTCAAAGCGATTTTAAGCGGTTTGCGACTTAGCTTCATGGTAACTTGTCGGTCGAGCGAGCTTGGGGCGGGAGGTTCTTGTGGAGTTCGGCCCGAATTTCTAATCACTAGAAAGGGGGTCACATCAATTTAATTATCGAGCATAAATATACAATAACCTGGGTTGAGGAGATCTGATGCCGTATCAGGATTAGTATGAAGCGGAGTTTTAAGCGATAACGCTGTTTTGTAGCGTTTTCCACGGTATTTCCTAAAATTGTTTATTTATAATGAAATTTTCCTATTGCAACCTACATTGTTTTGCTAATCGCCGTATCAAATTTAAAAAGTGTCGAATCTTTTAACCTTGAAATTCACGGCGTATGTACGGGCGAAGTCGTAGAGGTGATGCAAGACTTCCACACGGAGGAACCACCGGAGAAGTGTATCGAGCACGCCCCTTAGATCGGAAAATGCTTCAATAAATCAGCCCCCAGTGGAACCATCGGTGTGAGACCAATTAGTGAATACCTGTAATGATAAGATCGGGGTTATATAGATTGTTACAGTAGCTACTCGTCAGTCACGAGAGTCTCCAGAAGAGCAGAGGGGCATGATAGAACGCACTCTAAATTAGGGGCTAAAATTTATGATATTACCGATAACCCAGAGCTGGGTACTTATGGTTAGATAGGGTTAGAGTTCTAGCTATTATATGGTGATGTAGACATGCGGTCTTTCCACCATAATTACCGAAAAAAGGTGATGTGGACACGAGGTCTTTCAGCGGCCGCAGTAAGAGACATAAGTTTCCTGTGTTTACTAGGATCTGGCCAGCCAAAGCAAAGCGACATTTTTATATGAAAGTTTGAGGCTGCACTAAAGGTAGAAAGAACGTTTGCAGTTCTAACTCCAAGGGTGCCACACGATAGTAAGAGAGTGCTCCCGACCTTTGGCGCGGTCTAGTCGATCCAGTAGAAAGAAAGGAAGAGAGTGGACTGCGGTAGAGACTGGACGGGTAGCATCTGGCCGAGGGGATCGGGTTCGATCACCGGCAACCACTAGGGTGGTAGATCTTCAGGATCATCTTTCCATTGTACTACATGTCGGAGGAGGCATCTCGAGAGAGTGCGGGATGAACATGATAGGATGTTTCCATTGCGAGGGCGGGAAGGTCACTATCGGGGCCCGTCCCACTGACTAGTAGTTGTAGAGACCTCGAGGTAGGTACAATGCATCTACCCAGGCTGATGGTCCCAGTCGGGCTAGTAGGGGTGGTTCGGGCGAAGGTTATGTCTGAGAACACTGGTACTAGGTCATTAGAGTGCGGGAGGCGGAAGTGGTATTACCACTGATTGGCTAGATACAGGAGTGAGTATAGGTACTCGGGGTTTCGGGTATTCCTGATCACACATTAGGAGGCATATGCATCACGGACGTGGTCTTGGTATGATTCCCGGGTTTATGATCATGATGCATATGCATTGGTGGACCCAGGAGCCACTCGTTCATTTATTCGATTACCATTCCTTTGAAAGGCACGGATAGAGTCCCGGTATAGATGGTCGTATGGTGGTTTAAATGCCCAATGAGGATACTATGATATCAGAAAGATAGTTCAGGTATGATTGGTGATCCATAATAAAGATTTTCAATGAACGATAGTGTTAGGTATCCATGATTTCGATATAGTCTTGGGTATGGACTGGTTATCGAGCATAGAGCCACCTTAGATTCTTTATAAGAAAGAGAAGTAAGATTGGTCGGAGTCGGAGGAACCGGTGTGATATTTAGGAATCGGAGAAATCGCCCCT
Source organism: Tetrastigma voinierianum (assembly GCA_016808115.1). Classification (NCBI taxonomy): domain Eukaryota; kingdom Viridiplantae; phylum Streptophyta; class Magnoliopsida; order Vitales; family Vitaceae; genus Tetrastigma; species Tetrastigma voinierianum. The sequence goes on along the minus strand of JAEQBH010004765.1, from coordinate 66,302 downwards.
AGTCTCATTAATGCCATGACCGCCTCGAAAATGCTTCGAAAAGGTTGCCAAGGTTATTTGTCATTTGTAGTAGATAGGAGACAAGACGGGACACGACTGGAAGACATCCTTGATGAGCTTAAAAGTCATCTATTTTCAGTCCATTTTTCTAATTGATTTTTATCTGGCGGTTATATCGGGGAATCGGAATAAACTTCACGAGTGCTTTGTCTGACGGAAATCTGAAGCGAAATTACGGTAAAAGAAGAGAGGCAAAATGTGGTAGAAGCGGTGATGATATAATTAGGTGCCAGTTACGCAAGAGCGAGCATAAAGATGAAAGGACCAGGTGTCGCGAAGATTTAACAGCAATCAAAATGCGTATTTAGGTTGCATCAGTGAAACTCCAGTCGTAAATGAAGTTTAATTGAAAACAAAATGAGCTGGAAGTGAACGAAACTCAAAGATAAGCAACCAGGAATTGAAGAAAAAGAAGGCACGATGTCGCGACATGCGGATCGCGACATCAGCCACACTTTATCGAGAAAGCGGTCGCGACAAGCGCTACTTGAGGAGAATGTTGTCGCGTGACAATTCAACGAGAAGATGAGGTCGCGACACACACGGTTGTCGCCAACATCATGTTAAGACGAAGTGCGCAACAACGTCCGGTTGCCGCGACAAGCGATTACTCTGAGAATAGAAGTGGCGACAACACCGGTGTCGCAACGCACCTTTACCTGGGACCAGTCGCTGGCGTCGATAAGCTGTCACTCGTCGGTTTCAGCGAGAAGAAGTGGCGACAAGATCAAAAACTGTCGCGACACGGCTTCATAAGACGTATCGTAACAACAGGCTCTGCGGTAAAAGCTGCGATAAGAGCGGATGCCGGCGGCGAGAACTGATAATAGCGACAATATGTCGATTGCAGGCGATTAACTAAAGTCAAGAAATGCGCCGAATTAGGGCGCTTGAGAACCACATAAATATGCATTTGCAAGAAGAAAGCGGTAGGTGGAGACTGAAAAGAGAGATGCGGGTTCTTTGAGCGGCTCTGTATTTTTATTTTTCTTTTCTTTTCTTTTATTTTCTTCCATTTTCCTTTTGATTTGATTTTAGATTAGATTAGATTAGTTTGTATTTTCGTTCTAGTTTGGATTCGAACGTTAGCTGTAAAGGATTTAGCTGAATGCAAATTTCTATTTCTTCAAATTAATACCGAAAGGTTAATTCTACAAATTTTGGATTAACGCCAGCCTCGCGATAAAGTGGGTTTTCTTGATCACAAGTCAATGTATGGTATAATCATGAATTCGTAACCCAGCCTATCAATTGACGTTATCACGTAAATTATCTTTCCTACTGTAATTTTATTCATTATCACGAACCTATTAAATCGACATGCTGGTTTTGTTTGTTTTCTGGAATTGATCTCAATATCAGTCTCTTATACCCATAACGAGATTGTTTCAAGCTCTGATTTCAAGGAGGTCCTCTGAGTGACACAGAGAAGGCATTCCTAAGAGTGAGGAACAATTTCGGGAAGGTATACGAACCTGATATTGTTGATCTAATGTGCTCTGTATAATTAAATCGATACATCCTCTTCTCACTTGTAACCGAGAATGAGTTGAGTGATTTATCAATTTAAGCATACAGAGAGTTCACCTTAATTCGGATAGTGAATTCAATCCCGTGTTAGCATAGATCTAATCAAGGAGAGAATGATCTGTTCTAATTTCGAGGCTGAGGAACCAGTATTGTGTAAGCCTCCGCAATGACTATATTTAAGGAGCCTGTGCTCATAGTCTGTGTCAGGGGTATGAAGTACTTGAGAAAGAAAAATACCCGTAATGGGGGCTACTAATTTTGGTGAATATCTAACCCACTGTGTTCGAGAGAAACAGGTAAGGTGAGATGATGAACGGTGGGCTTGGAGATCCAATTACTATTTATTCCGACTAGTTTTTAAAACTGTAGTTCAGAAGCAAAAATCACAAGACAAATGTAGGGAATTGATTCTTCACACAATGCTTATTCAATGTTTTCTTTAGAGTTAACTTGCTCAATCTAAATTTGTTATTTTAATGTTTCAATATTCAATCTACTCATATTCATTCATTTCTTTACTTCGTGATTTTCATGCTTTCAAAGATAAAATTCAATATCATATTACCGGCCCAAATAAGATGAAGTTTACAGTTGGGGTAGTTGATTGAAAATTCTGAGATCTCGTGGATCGACAGATTCCGACTTAAACTTACTTACTACTTGTTCGATCCAGGCACTTGCAAAGATACTGGATCAAAACCAAAGAGAAAATGGTTTACCGAGAAATATCTTTTAATCAATATTATAGCTAAGGAAACCCATACCAAGTTTAATGGCTTCATTGTCAGACTGATAATAACTCGGGTAATGAGTCATAAATTTGAATAGGTGTTTTGATCCATATCCATTCAGATGTGGTCAACAAGTTTTATGGTGCAACACAGGATTAGATAATAATCTTTGGTAATTGTGTTATGAACTTGTGTATATACTCTGATCCGGTCAACAATTTTTATGGCGCCGTTGCCGGGGATTGAAAGAATTTAGTAAATCAATATTCTGACGAAAGAAGGAAATGCTAATTTGGACATTATTGAAGAAAAATAACAAAAATAGTCTTTCAAGCAGTGGTTATTTTTAGCCACTAATTTTTCACAAAACCATATTGAAAATATTTGTTGATCAGGCTAATCCTATTAATGTAAGTGTGTTTTGATTTCAGGGACAAAATTTTAATGCATAGAAAATGTAATGACCGATTTGATCTCCAAAGAACACTGAATTAGAGAGAACACTCAGAAGCTTGCGAAAAAAAAAAGGGCGGAAAACTCACGGCGGCGTAAGAAAGGCAAGATCAGGATCAAGGACAGCAATAGTTATCTTAAGGCCTCCAATCAATCATACAATGGAGACTTCGAGACCAATTATTCAGATGAATACTTACGCATCAGGATAGCCTACGCTTGATGCCAATAATTTTGAACTAAGCCGCGATCGATTACAATGAATTCAAGAACAACGCTTTGCATCGTCATCCTACGTAATATCCAAATGAGCACCTGGGAAGGTTTCTTAGGATGGCAAACACGGTGAAGTTGAATGGGGTGAGACCAGAGGTCATAAAATTGCATTTATTCCCATTTTCTCTAAGAGATACAACAGCTACATGGTATGAATCTCTACCATATGGTTCTGTTGATACTTGGGAAGAGCTGCAGCCTACTGCAGATTCTTTCCACCTTCACTCACCTCGAGAGTACAGTGGGAGATAATTGTGTTCCGGAAGAAGGGGAAGATGAAAGCCTTTACGTGAGCTTGGGAAAGGTCTGGTATGTTGTCAAGGAGGTGTCCAATGCATGGAATAGATCTAAAGACCCGTGATGGACATAGTGTATCATGCTCGAATGATACATCTATAGACATGCTTCCATGCCGTGGAGCATTCAAACGTAAGAGTTAGCCGTAAGAGGCAAGAGATCCGGACAGGACTCAAGAATGCAATATGAAAGCTCCACTTGTTTTCAAGATCAATTGGTAGAGGAAGAGGAATCATGGAGCTGAGCAAGATGATGCCTTATGGAGGCCAGTTTCAGACGCCATCATGAATAGAATGGACAAGCAAGAGAGAGTGATGCACACGCTCATGAAATCAGAGCAATGAGAGGGAACTATTGAGAGGAACATGTACCCACTCAAGAACTCGTTTATGATGCCGAGGAGGTTAAGTACTTGGGAGCCAAGGAGTTATCACTTCAAATGCAACTTAAACTGTCAAGACACTATCACCACACCGAGAACCATGAAAATTTTTCCTACGCGGAGGGACCTCACAGTGCCCAAGGCATGGACAGAATCCTCAACAAGGATATCAGCAACCACCAAGGTTCCTGCAACAGCAGCAAGGAGGTGAAAATAGAAACGAGTACCAGAGTCAGAGGAGAGCCCAACCATTTGAAGATCAAATGTTGCAATTCATGGGGGACAACAAGAAGCTGCTAAACCTCCATGAACAAAGCTCAGATAATCGAAGCCCAAATACCAATTCTCAAATTTTTCAAAAGACCACTGATAGCCTTCATTGAAACCTGGTGTTCCGGGGCCAGGGCAACTGGCTCTAAACCCGCAAACCAGATGAAAGGATGCCTTCCAAGGATAATGAAGAAGAATCCAAAAGACCGTATGGTCAGGCAAATGTAAGGGAAAGACTCGAGGAAAATAATAGAAAAAGAAGATGAAAGCAGTCAAGTGAGGAGGTGCCTAGAGATTGCTGAAACACTGGAAGGGAAAAGAAAGAAAGAACAGCTGTCAAGAGAAGAAGGAAGCAAGAAGAAGACCCAGAACAATCTGCCTGCAGTCCCATTTCCACAGAGGCTGCAGAAATCAAGGATAGAGGAACAGTTTGCAAGGTTCTTAAAGACCTTTCAGAAGCTGGAGATTAGCATGCCTTTCACATAAGTGGTTACTCAGATGCCACTTTATGCGAAATTTTTGAAAGACATACTGACCAAAAAGAGGAAGATTGCTGAAAAAGGAATTGTGAATTTGACTGCAACTTGCAGTTCTGTGATCAAGAGAAGCTTACCAGAAAAGATGAAGGATCCAGGGAGCTTTACCATTCCCTGCACCATTGGAGAGTTTGAGTTCCAGAAAGCTCTCTCAGGACTGTGCAAGATCAATTTAATGCCTTATTTCAAGCTGCTTAAGAAGGAAAGTTTGGGGAGATACTACCATCATTACCCTCCAAATGGCAGATAGAACCCGCAAACTCGAAGGAACTATAGAAGATGTGTCAAGTCAAGGTGGGTACTTATTTCAGCTGATTTACTATACTGATATGGAGGAAGATTCACAAGTCCTCTGCTGGGAAGGCCATTTTAGCAAATCGGAGTGCTTAATCGATATGCAAGGGAATTTCACGCCGTAGTTGAGAAGAGACAAATTAATTTCAATTTAATCGGTTTGAGGAATTTGGGAGCATAAAGGGATGATATCAAGTCAGTAGAAGATGTATGTATCAACAACTCTGATTTTTACTATGATTGTAATGACCAACTTTCAATCAATGAAAAAGAGATGAATTTCCAAAGATCTAGAAGGTTTACACAGACTTTAGTCAACAATTTCATTCAATTAAAAAGGTGGGAGCTTTAACTCAACAAACGGATAAAACAAAGGAAAAAATTGAAGAGAAGGAATTTCATCAAGAAACCAGTGAAGAAGGGCTAGTTTTAAAGGAGTTGCCAAGTCATTTAAAGTATGCTTACCTGGAACTGCCAAAGAATAAACCAGTAATAATTTCTGCCAGAATTAGTGATGCTGAGGAACAAAGGTTGCTGGAAATTTTAAGGAAGCATAAGGAGTCTATAGCTTGGTCAATTGAAGATTTAAAAGGTATCAACAACAGTCATTCATGCACAAACATCGTTAGAAGAAAACAAGACCAATCGCGAACACGCTGAGATTGAACTACCATGAAGGAAGTAGTAAGGAAGGAGGTGCTCAAATGGTTAAACGTCGGCTTTATCTATGCAATTTCGCATACCGTTGCCTACCCATGGTTCCAAAAGAAGGTGGATTTCATCAGAATCCGCAATGACGTAAACGAATTATCTCCAATAAGAACAAATATAGGTGGAGAATATGCATTGATTACGTGAAGTCGAATTACGTTAATCCGTGAAAGATCATTCTCACTCTTCATTGATCGATAGACAAAGTTAGCGTGATATCATCATTTTTGTTTTCTCGATGGATATTCAAAGCATAACCAGATTGCAATTGCACCTAAGGACTAAATAAAGATCACATTTACATGCCCCTATGGTACCTTTGCCTCTAGTGATTATTTAAATGCAATGCCCCTGCACTTCCAGTAGATGATGCTCGATGTTTCGTATTTGTCAGGAGATCAGTAGATTTCTATGGATGGACTTCACAAAGGTAAGGGTCCAGTTTTGAACAATGCTTGAACAACCCGGAAACAAGAGCCAAAGATGCACAAACAATAGCATTGAATTTTGAAAAATGCCATTTCATGGTAACAGAAGGTATTGTTCTTGGTCATAAAATTTCTGCTACAGGGCTGGAAGTGGACCAATCCAAGATTTCTATTATCAAAACCTTAGCACCTCCCACAACAGTAAAGGGTATAAGGAGTTTCTTGGGGCATGCTGGATTTTATAGGAGATTCATCAAAGACTTCTCAAAGATAATGCACTAATTTATGCATTACCGGAGAACACAAGGTTTAATTCTTGATGATTCCCGCAAAGGCTTCCTAAGAAATCAAAATCGACCGTTCAAGCACCTATCATGGCTGCAACTTAATGATTAGTGGATCTAAGTAATGTGTGATGTTGACTTCGTGAATGGGGGCTGTATTGTGGAGAGATTTAACCAATGATTTAGACCGCTAGGATTGAAGAACACTTCGCAAGGAATCAACACGCCAAATTTGAGCAAAAAGGAAAAAGGTTTGGTCTTCTAATCTTCATGCCAAAGATTCAAACCCTAGCCCATTTTCTTTCTCTCTTTAAACCTTATCCCCTCTCTTTTTCAAAATTGTGCTCAAGACACTACTTAGCTCTTTGATTTTTTTGATTTCAAACTATGGACTTAGCCCATTGATCCAACCCACGAATGGACGGACCCAACACCTCTCAACCCACAAACACTAAAGAATGACGATACAAGTATAACAAAAGAATAGTAGAAGTTTGAGTCTGATGAATTTTTGTTTTGTTTTTTTTTTTTTTGGAAAATAGATAAATTTATTGATTCATGTTAACAATGCATTTGAACAAACACGTAATCAAGAGTGTTAAAACTCAAAAGTATACGTTTTTATTGATTTCATGGAGATATCCATTGGCCTGAATCTATTTTTCTCTTTATTTGTGAAAGAGCACCTTTAACGATATACCCCCTCCAAAAGATACCCTATTACCATGTTTTGTATTTACATGTATTTTATAAAAGACAATGTTATTTTAACAAAAACACCAATAATGATGTTTCTATCAAAATAATGTACCTAAAATCGCCTTCCAAGCTTCGGGCCCTTAACCAAATCACCTTTGTTTCTCTAAGACAAAGACCCTAACAAAACATTCAGTTTCATGGGACCCACAACCATCTCATTTCACTCTCTTCCAATCCGATCATAGTTTCGGATTCTCAATCATCACATACAAGTCTCATCTTGGTATGGCGATTACCAAATCAATTTGGCTTTCTAAGTGTTAATACCCTATTATGGTTCAAAGTCCGTGATATCGATTATCGACTATATCGACGGCATCAATGAATGCAAATAAGATAATCAAAATTCAAAAAATGTATAAATATTATATAAATTATTAAAAAAATTAGATAAAATTAAGTTCAAAATTAAAAATGTGATAAAATAAAATTACATTATATTTACACATTTAAATAGCTATAAAAGTATTCATGGAAAGGTATTTATGATAATATCGTATGCATAAATGATTTTAGTCTAAATATAATAAAATTTTTATATTGGCAAGAATGATAAGATTTGTTCATAACTTGAATATGTGATAAAATGGGCCATTTGTTCATAACTTGAATATGTGATGAAGGATTGATTTAATGATTTATTATTATTTTTTCTTAGCAAATATATAATAAAAACAATATTCATTAATTGATAGAAGCATATGGGAATAGTTTTAAAAAAAATTTATGCTAAATATTATATTTATTTTAATTTAATATTTTGATTTTTAATATAATCATGGGGCCAGTTTTTTTTATCAAATATATCCTAAATAAAACCATTGAAAATGATTTTTATTAACTTGTTTCTCCGATTAGGAATACGATATGTTCTATCGCATTTGTGATCCATCTGTGCTCTAATGAGAATTAATCTAAATGTGATATGGCTTAAAGGTGTGCACGAGGTGTGCACGAGTCCACTTAAAACACTTCATTACCTCACAAACAAGAAAATAATAATAATAATAATTTCATCATTTCTTCATCTTCCCTCACTGTTCCGTTTCTTTCACTGCCCCCACGCCAGCACCCTAGGTTGACTTCGTTCTTCCTCCCTTTCTTCCACCGCCTGAACTCCAGCTTCAGATCCTAGCCTCCAGGTTCACGCTATTTTTTTCCTTCTTTTGCAAACCCTTCTTTTACATATATTAATATTTAATTTACCTATTTTAGCAGAGAAATTAATGGCATTGCCGTTGGTGTTCACCTCCAATGTTCGTACATATCGGAACAACGGACATTTTTATGACATTCCTAATGCATGCATGGCTACTGATGACACAAATCTTCCAGTAGTCATCAAAACTTTTTTGGGGGATGGCCATGAGAGGTCATTCTCTGTTTCACAAGAACTTACTGCTCTATATTTTCTTAGGTGCCTTAATAAGTTTCATTCCAAAAATGATCAAGGTGAAAGCATAACTTGCTATGTGTAATCAGGAAATATATCCTCTCGCATTAATGGACACCATCACGAATAATGTTGCCTAAAACAACGGCTATTCAAAAAATTTTGAAAATTCTTTGGTAAACAAGTGGTATATTTATGCCGTGTTGTACTGGAAGGTTTCTATTGGTTTAATACTTTTAGAATTAACGTAGTTTTAATTTTTTTACTTTAACAGATGCTTTTAGGGGCATGACTATTTTCATCTCCTCAAATATATGACATGGCAGCCAGCTATAATCTATTGCGTGTTGTAAAAGACTAAAGGAATTTGAGAGAAGAAAGTTTCATTGACTTGGCACATGATGGAACTATAGCACAAGACTATGGGTGTCAAAGGATGATAAATCATTTCAAGGTGCAAGTGGTGCATGGATGTCAGAGAGAGAGATGGCATGCTTTGAGACATTTGCTTGCTGGTACTTTCTTACTACTAGTCTGATGCAAAGGTTAGTTGTTGTATAATTCAGACGCCCAAACCTCGGGTCCGCAACTACCCGCCAACTCGCGGAGGCACCATACGCTCGATCACAAGACGATACCCGAGTAAAATGGCCACTAGCCCCCGTGATCAACACTCATCAAATATACCCAACTATATTCCAATAGTCTAACCTCACAAAATCTATATCCCAAACAAATATATTACATGGTTCGAGTTATAACATTTCTCTTAATACAACACATATTAAAATCATAATTCTAAGACATATTATCCAAAAACATCAAAGCTACAACACCCGCTTTCTTCAAAATCTGTCTCTAAGAAAAGCCGCCTCTCAAACAACTTACCTAAAAATGTTCCTCAACAGCAGGAGCTATCGCCTCAGCGCTGGAATCACCCTAAATGGGCTTACTCTCCACCTAAGTATATGTAATGTCTAATTTAAATATTACACTCAAGTAAATACGGATCCTACTAATGTCTATACGCCCATTCCCATGTCCTCTGAGTCCACCGACTTCACATTCTGCCTAAGCCATGTATGAGAAAAATATTATTTTCAAAACAAAACTTGTTGTTCTTGAAAATACACTACCGAACGTGTCGGTAAAAATATGGGACTACCCTCCGAGGCGAATTGGTTGGTGAGCTTTCCGAAATGGGCCATTCTCTCATCCGAAATGATCTCAAGCATCTCCCAACCCAATTCTCCCAAAATCATCCTATGAAATTTCTTTCACAACCATGTTCGCTTTTTATAGAGTGAATTCATATGCTATAAACTAACACCTAATCTCTAGGTTACCAGCATATGAAAATGAACTATTATGCCATTTCGAAACCATTTATACAATATATCAAATATATTAATTATAAACACTCAAATTTACAATTCACACCCACATGTAATTCAACAATATGGATCAAACAACACCCAAATTAGCCTATTTAAGCAATTCAATTTCATCTCCAATGACCTATACTACAATTATATTCCATATAATTATAAATCACACTTTGACTCACTGGTACTTATACAATAATAATTTATATTCCATAATTCTGAGCAAATCACAATTTTATCTCCAATGGCCTATACACTAAAACACAATTTATTTCATAAATTATTAAACAAACACCCAAATAACTCCCTTGCCACTACTGATCGTCCAAATGGGCTCCGAAAATTCTAAAATATTTCCACACTTTGCCTCCAAGATTCGATCGACCAAACTGCCCTCACGGCCTCAAAACCAACACAAGCATTTACAAAATACTCTAAACAAAGGGGTGAACAAGTAGGATAAAACTCCCTACCTCACTGAGTTTGTCAAACTCCAACTTTTTGGTGTCCACTCGTAGCCTCGTCGTGAGGGGTCAACTTTACTCTTTCGCCCCGATTAAAAACCTCGTAATCCGATTAGAACTGGAAAGAAGTAAAGAGAAGAAATAATAAAAAAAAAAACTAAAATATCTCCTCCCTCTCTTATCACCGCCCTCTCTCCCAACGAAAATAGTCCCTGCCCCTTTTTTATGATGACTTTTCCCTTTATTATAATTATATTATTATTATTATTATTATATTATTATTATTATTATTATTTGAATACATAATTTATATTATCTCATTCGAGTCCATTTTTGCCCTGAAAAATTTTATTTCTATTCAATTCAATTCTTTTAAATGAACTTTAACTCACGCCATTTTCTCGACTTCGACATTTTATTAAAACTGTCCCGTTCACTCTGCGACTTATTACCCAAAAATGATAAATATTCCGACTTCTAATTCGAATAAACTTTTCTGGGTCACTAGATTTCGCGAGACGAATTTAACGGTGCAATCCGTTTCGTCATCCAAGATTTAGAGAATTTTCGATTTTCAACCGAAATTACCGTTTTACCCTTTTTCAGAAAAATTGAATTGTTCTCGGGTTTTAAAAAAATTGATTAAGTTTCAGCTTTAGGTTTGGAGTTGTTTATCCTATTTCTTTATTTTTATTTTTCATGTAGGAAAATTTGTGCTTGTGCACACCATTACCCCATCATTCTGGATCCGAACATTAAATCAGCTTAGGGTCAGTTTACAAGATGCCCTTAAGTATCATGTAGACAAGGGTTTACTATGCTCAAATTTGGAATTCGAAACTGTAGTTCTAATGGTAAGTGGAATGAAAAAGAAATGGATGTGAATTTCATGGCCATACTTCCCTACGAACGGTATAAATCATCTGCAAAGGGTTTTGCTTTGTTATGTAGAAATGCTATAGTGCATTTGGAAAATGTAAGTATTTTGATTTGTGTCTTAAAATCTATATCTTAATATGTATATAATATATATTCCGATTATTTTTTTATTTTTTTATTTTTTACAATGTTGCATAAGAGAATTAAGAGGAACAGAAATAACAAGCAAGGGGATGGTGAAGGTATACATGATTACCGCAAGGTATCGATGAGTGAGATAGATGAAAAGCTTTAACAACATTTTGCTTGGATTCATGGGAGTATTATTTAACAATCTGATTTTTAGTCCTAAGGAAATATTGGTGGATGTAAGGTAAGATTTTTACAAGTTTCCTTTCCTTGCCAAGTTTTTTTTTTCTATGATTTACCAACATGGAAGTGACTAACATTTGTGTGAAATGTTATAGGACCTTGCGGTGATGCCTTTTGCTTATATGTAAGCTTTGGGATAAGGTGCCACTAAACTCATGATTTTTTTATTATTTTTCTTTGGTTTGTCAATAGTTATTTGGATCTCACTCATTTTTTCTCAGTTTTTATTTTATAAAAAGGATTTGTTCATAACTTGAATATGTGATAAACAAATATTTGTTCATAACTTGAATATGTGATGAAGATGATTGATTTAATGATTTATTATTATTTTTTCTTAAAGTTAGCAAATATATAATAAAAACAATATTCATTATTTGATAGAAGCATATGGAATAGGTTTTACTTTTTTATGCTAAATATAATATATTTATTTTAATTTAATATTTTGATTTTTAATATAATCATAAATAGTTTTTTTTATCAAATATATCCTAAATAAAACCATTGAAAATGATTTTTATTAACTTTGTTTCTCCGATTAGGAATACAATTATGTTCTATACCGTATTTGTGATCCATTCAGGCTCTAATGAAAATTAATCTAAATGTGATATGGCTTAAAGGTGAGCACGAGGTATGCACGAGGTGTGCACGAGTCCACTTAAAACACTTCATGACCTCACAGAAAAGAAAATAATAATAATAATAATAATTTTATCCTTTCTTCATCTCCCTCATTGTTCCGTTTCCTTCACTGCCCCCATGCCAGCACCCTAGGTTGACTTCGTTCTTCCTCCCTTTCTTCCACCGCCTGAACTCCAGCTTCAGATCCTAGCCTCCAGGTTCACGCTATTTTTTTTCCTTCTTTTGCAGACCCTTCTTTTACATATATTAATATTTAATTCTTACCTATTTTATCGTGAGAAATTAATGGCATTGTCACAGGTTCACTCCCAATGTTCGTACATATGGGGAACAAATCTGATATTTTGTATGATATTCTGATGCATGCATGGCTATCGATGACACAAAATTCTGGTAGTCATCAAACTTTTTGGGGATGGCCATGAGGTCATTCGGCTTCACAAGAACCTACCGGCTTCAGATTTTCTTAGGTGCCTTAATAAGTTTCATTTCCAAAATGATCAAGGTGAAAGCATAACTTGCTATGTGTACGAGAAATATACTCCTCTCAGACAATGGATGACGATTGCGAATAATGTTGCCCCAAAAACACCATATTCAAAACCTTGCAAATTCTTTGGTAAACAAGTAGTATATTTATGTAAAGTTGTAATTGAAGGTTTCCATTGGTTTAATACTTTTAGGAATTAACGAGTTTTAATCTTTTTACTTTAACAGAGATGCTTTTAGGGGCATGGACTATTTCATCTCCTCAAATATATGACATGGCAATTTTCAGCTATAATCTATTGCGGTTGTGGAAGATTCCCAAAGGAATTTGAGAAGAAAGCTGATTGACTTGGCACGTGATGGAACTATAGCACAAGACTATGCAAGTGTTGCAAGGATGATAGGCAGAATCAGCAATTTGCAGGCAAGGGTGCATGGATGTCAGTAGAGAGAGATGGCATGCTTTGAGACATTGTTTAAGTCGTACAGCTTTTCTACTACTAGTCTTGATGTACAAAGGTTAGTTGTTGTAAAATTGATTAAGTTTCAGCTTTAGGTTTTGAGTTGTTTATCCTATTTCTTTATTTTTATTTTTCAAGTAGGAAAATTTGTGCTTGTGCACACCATTACCCCATCTTTCTGGATCCGAACATGAGAAATCTACTTAGGGTCAGTTTACAAGATGCCCTTAAGTATCATGTATACAAGGGTTTACTATGCTCAAATTTGGAATTCGAAACTGTAGTTCTGATGGTAAGTGGAATGAAAAAGAAATGGATGTGAATTTCATGGCCATACTTCGCTACCAACGGTATAAATCATCTGCAAATGGTTTTGCTTTGTTATGTAGAAATGCTATAGTGCATTTGGAAAATGTAAGTATTTTGATTTGTGTCTTAAAATCTATATCTTAATATGTATAAAATATATATTCCGATTATTTTTTTATTTTTTTATTTCTTACAATGTTGCAGAAGAGAATTAAGAGGAACATAAATAACAAGCAAGGGGATGGTGAAGGTATACATGATTACCGCAAGGTATCGATGAGTGAGATAGATGAAAAGCTTTAACAACATTTTGCTTGGATTCATGGGAGTATTATTTAACAATCTAATTTTTAGTCCTAAGGAAATATTGGTGGATGTAAGGTAAGATTTTTACAAGTTTCCTTTCCTTACCAAGTTTTTTTTTTCTATGATTTACCAACAAGGAAGTGACTAACATTTGTGTGAAATGTTATAGGACCTTGCGGTGATGCCTTTTGCTTATATGTAAGCTTCGGGATAAGGTGCCACTAAACTCATGATTTTTTTATTATTTTTCTTTGGTTTGTCAATGGTTATTTGGATCTCACTCATTTTTCTCAGTTTTTATTTTATAAAAGGATTTGTGTTCATAAACTTGGAATATGTGATAAACAAATATTTGTTCATAACTTGAATATGTGATGAAGATGATTGATTTAATGATTTATTATTATTCTTTCTTAAAGTTAGCAAATATATATTAAAAACAATTTCATTATTTGATAGAAGCATATGGGAATAGTTTTTAATTTTTTTTATGCTAAATATAAAATATTTATTTTAATTTAATATTTTGATTTTTAATATAATCATAAATAGTTTTTTTTATCAAATATATCCTAAATAAAACCATTGGTAATTATTTTTATTAACTTTGTTTCTCCTAAGTTAGAATATACAATTATGTTCTATACCGTATTTGTGATCCATTCAGGCTCTAATGAGAATTAATCTAAATGTGATATGGCTTAAAGGTGTGCATGAGGTGTGCACGAGTCCACTTAAAACACTTCATGACCTCACAAACAAGAAAATAATAATAATAATAATAATAATAATAATTTCATCCTTTCTTCATCTTCCCTCATTGTTCGTTTCTTTCATCAGTCTCCTACGCCAAGACTTCTAGGTTGATTCCCCTGCTCTTCCTCCCTTCTTCCACCGCTCGAACTCCAAATTTTCCGTATCCTAGCCCCGTGTTCACGCTATTTTTTTCTCTCAGAAGCTCTTCTTTTACATAATTACATTAATTTACCCATTTTATCGTAGAAGACAGAGCCAGGTCAAGAAATTAATTCTCCAATGTTCGTATATTGCAAACAACGACATTTTTATGATTGTCGATGCATGCATGGTTACCGATGACACAAAATTCTTCTGCAGCGTCATCGTGTCTTTTCGGGGGACGGGCCATGAAAGTCATTCTTCGCCAATAAGAATTTTTTCCGCCTCGTATTTTCTTAGGTGCCTTAATGCTCATTCCAAAATGATCAAGGTGAAAGAGCACCCGTTGAGTGTACGCAGAAATACATTCTTTCCGTATCGACTATTTATCGGTCATCGTTAAGCCCGTACCATATTCAAAATCCTTTTGCAAATTCTTCGTAAATAAGCAGTATATATTTATATAAAGTTGTACTGAATGTTTCCATTGGTTTAATACTTTAGAATAATAAGTTTTATCTTTGCTTTTATCAGATGCTTTTAGAGCATAATTATTATCTCCTCAAATATAGACATGCGGTAATTTTCACTATAATCTATCGCGTTGTGGAAGTTGATTCTTGCTAGCTCTGAGAAGAAAGTCGATTGATTCTGGCACGTGATGGAATTCAGCAGCACAAGATTATGCAAGTGCTGCGATGATAGGCAGCATCGTCACTTAGCAAGGGGCATGATTAAAATCGTAGAGGCATGCTTTTGAGCACATTGTTTAAGCCAGATAGCTTTCTTAATACAGTTCTTGATGTACAAAGGTTAGTGTTGTTGTGTTCGATGTTTTCAACTTTAGGTTTTGAGTTGTTTATTCTATTTCTTTTATTTTTATTTTTCATGTAGAAAATTTGTGTTAAGGTATCACATTACCCCATCTTTTCGGGATCGAACATGATGCTAGGGTGTCACTTTCTTTGCCAAGATGCTTCTTATATCATATGTTTTATGTTTGATTTGCCTGCACTTCGAATCAGAGGCCTGGAGTGGTAAGTGAATGAAAGAATGATGTGAATTCTCATGGCCATACCGCTACCAATTGTATAATCATCCGCAAAGGGCCTTGCTTGCTAAGTGTAGAAATGCTATAGTGCATTTGGAAAATGTAAGTATTTTGATTTGTGTCTTAAAATCTATATCTTAATATGTATATAATATATATTCCGCTTATTTTTTTTATTTTTTTTATTTTATTTACAATGTTAGTGTATATAATTAAGAGGAATATAAATAATAAGCAGTGATGCAGAAGGTAGAGTGAGATATGATTGTCGCATAAAATAGATGAGTAAGATAGAAGAAAGCTTAACAACATTTGCTTAGATTCATGGGAATACATTAACAATTCGATTTTTTTATCTGCAGCAAAGATGGTGATGTAAGGTAAGATTTTCACAAGCTTCTTTCTCTTGTTGCTTTTTTCTTATGATTTACCAATATAGTGACTAACATTTGTGTGAATAACAGAGATTTTGCGGTGATACGCTATATAAGTTTCGATAATGTTACCAAACTATGATTTTTTTGGATTGTCATCGGTTATTTGGATCTCACTCATTTTTTCTCAGTTTTTATTTTATAAATGCATAAATGTAATTGTGGCTGATAAATGCAAATAAAAAACCTCAATGTGATTAGTTTTGAACTTTCATTGGCCATTTGCCACATAAATGCTCTTATTACACCAATTCAGGTATGAATGTTGAAAAACATAATTTTCAAGGTGACTCACCTCCAAGAATAAGCAAGCACTCCAAAACAAAAGCATACAAACACTAGCACGATCATTGGAAAGCTCTATAAGAATTTTGTTTTAGTTGTCTGTGTTTAGCCAAATATTTACTGGACAACTCCTATTCTATAGCGGGACGTCTTGTGCCTCACAAACTCAATTCTATATATATATATATTCTCAATGTGGGCTTATATTTTTCGTATTTCATGCAATATATATCTTTCTCTTCCTTCATTGCTTCATTTTTGCTTGAACTGTGCTGAAGATTACGCATCGAAGGCTATTACCCCATAGTTTGCCATTGTGCTTAGTTAAAATTCTTCTATTATGTCCACCTTAAGTCCTATTGTTGGATAAGATTATTTTGTATTGCCTTCCTCGTGACTTTTTGGCAAGGCTTAAGCTTAATCATTCAGGGATGCAAACATTTTTCGTGTGCGTCAAATGACCTTTGTAAGTAGTTAGCATTTGCATTTGTAGTTAACATTTTAGGTACCTTGACGCACAAGAAAAATGTTTGCATTCGTGAATGATTAAGCTTAACCTTTGCCAAAAAGTCACGAGGAAGGCGATACAAAATAATCTTATCCAACAATAGGACTTAAGGTGACATAAGATAGTAAAATTTTAACTAAGAGACTAATGAAACTAAATAAGGGAGCAGAATGAACCAATGAACCGTTTTTCCGATGCATAACCAAATCTTCAACCTGGTTAGATAAAAATGAAACAATGAAGGAAGAAGATATATAATTGCATGGAAATTACGAAACAATAAATTACATTGAATATATATATATATATAGTTGTGAAACCTAAGACAATCTCCCGTCCATATAGAAAATAATATATGCAGATGATGATGATATTACAAACAGTGACCTAGGTTTGATAGTAGAATAGGAGTTGTCCAGTAAATATTTGGCTAAACATAGACAACTGAAACAAAATTCTTATAGAGCATTCCATTGATCGTGCTAGTGTTTGTATGCTTTTGTTTCGAGTGCTTGCGAGCCCCCGAGGTGAATCACCTTTGAAAATTATGTTTTTCAACATTCATACCGAATTGGTGTAATAAGAGCATTTATGTGGCTAATACAATGAAATTAAAATTAATCACATTGAAGTTTTTTGGCCAGATTTATCAACCACAATTACATTTATGCATTTATAAAATAAAAACTGAGAAAAATGAGTGAGATCCAAATAACCATTAACAAACCAAAGAAAATAATAAAAAATTATGAGTTTAGTGGCACCTTATCCCTGCTTATATATACAAAGGCATCACCGTTAGTTTCTCCTTTAACATTTCACACAAATGTTAGTCACTTCCATGTTGGTAAATCATAGAAAAAAAAAACTTGGTAAGGAAAGGAAACTTGTAAAATCCACTTACATCCACCAATATTTCTTAGGACTAAAATCAGATTGTTAAATAATACTCCCATGAACTGCGCCAAATGTCATAAAAGCTTTTCATCTCCATCCACTCATCGATAATTACAGAATCTATGTATACCTTACCATCCCCTAGCTTGTTATTTTTGGTTCCTCTTAATTTCAAGAACATTCTAAAATATAAAAAATAAAAAAGTAATCGCATTATATATTATATAAGAGAGCAGATATAGATTTTAAGACACAAATAAAATTACTTTTTTCTAAATGCACTATAGCATTTCTACAGAACAAAGCAAAACACTTTGCAGATGATTTATACCGTTGGTAGAGAAGTATGGTCATGAAATTCACATCCATTTCTTTTTCATTCTACTTACCATCAGAACTACAGTTTCGAAAGTCCAAATTTGAGCATAGTAAACCCTTGTCTACATGATACTCAAGGGCATCTTGTAAACTGACCCAAAGCAGATTTCTCATGTTCGGATCAAGAAAGATGGGGTAATGGTGTGCACAAGCACAAATTTTCCTAATGAAAATAAAAATAGTTAAATAAGATAAACAACTCAAAACCTAAAGTTGAAACTTAATCAATTTTACAACAACTAACCTTTGTACATCAAGACAAGTAGTAGAAAAGCTGTACGACTTAAACAATGTCTCAAAGCATGCTATCTCTCTCTGCTGACATCCATTCACCCTTGCCTGCAAATTGTTGATTCTGCCTATCATCCTTGCAACACTTGCAAAGTCTTGTGCTATAGTTCCATCACGTGCCAAGTCAACCAGCTTTCCTCTCAAATTCCTTTGGGAATCTTCCCCAACCTGCAATAGATTATAGCCGAAAATCGCCTGCATATATTTCCGAGGAGATGTGAAATACCCATGCCCCTGTTGTCTGATAAAGAAAAAATATTAAAACTCGTTAATTCCTAAAAGTATTAAACCAATGGAAACCTTCAATTACAACTTGACATAAATATACAAATTGTTTACCGAAGAATTTGAAAAAAGTTTTTTGAATATGAATTGTTTTGAGCAACATTATTCGTGATCGTCGTCCATTGTGTGAGAGGAGTATATTTCGTACACATAGCAAAGTATTGAGGCCTGATCATTTTGGGAATGAAACTTATCAAGGCACCTAAAAAAATACAGAGCAGTAGGTTCTTGTGAAACAGAGAATGACCCCTCATGGCCATCCCCCAAAATTTTTTGATGACTACCAGAAGATTTTATTACCTGTGAGCTACGCATGCATCAGAATGTGTCAAGTAAAACGTCCGTTGTTCCGATATGTACGAACATTGGAGGAGAACACCAACGTCAATGCCATTAATTTCTTGGCTAAGATAGGTAAATTCACTATTAATATATGTAAAATAAGGGTTTTCAAAATAGGGTTTAGGATTAGGTTTAGGTTTGTGGTTTAGAAAGGCTTAGGTTCAGGGTTTAGTGGTTCAGGTTTAGGGCTGTGTCTCGGGTCTGGGTTCGGGGTTTGGGCCTGGGGGTCTGGGATTAGGTCAGTTTAGGTTTGTATTAGGGTTCGGGGTTTAGCTTAGGTTTCGAAAGTTGTGGTTTTGTGCTAATGTTTCTAAGCTAGTTTCAATTTTCGGGTTTTGGGTTTCGGGTTTCGGGTTTCGGGTTTAGGGATTAGGGGTTAGGCATTAGAGGTTAGGGTTTAGGGGTTAGTGGTTAGGGGTTAGGGGTTAAGGGTTAGAGGTCGAGCTTAGGGCTTAGGGTTGTGGCTTAGGTTGGTGGTTTGCTTAGTGGTTTAGGTTTTAGGTTGTGTTTCATTTAGGTTTCGGTTTGTGTTAGGTTAGGTTAGGTTTAGGGTTAGTTAGGGAGAAAGAAGCTTAGGGGTTAGGTTAGGGTTTGAAGGTTAGGGTTTAGGTTTAGGTTTTTTGTGGCTTTAGGCCTAGGGCTGAGGGCTTAGGGGTTTAGGATTTAGGTTTAAGGTTTAGGTTTGTGGGTTTAGGATTTGTGTATTTGGTGGTTTGAGCTGAATGGATCAGATTAACATTGAAACAAAATTTGACATGAAAAAAATTAAAATAATGCTCCATTTGGTTTGAAAGAAAACAAGAGAGAAAAAGAAACAAAAACCAGAACTCGCTAAACTGGGTTGGTTAAACTACATGCAGTGCCCATTTCTGATTAGTCTGGGGAGGGGAAATTTTTATAGATTTCATCTTTTGAAGAAGGGGACCTGATAAATAGAACCTGGCTAAATCAGTATGGGATGGCAATTCCCATTTCTAATTGGTTCCACAAGGTTTTCTAACGCTGGAGGGGTGCAACCGCACTTGGTTACCAGTCTTCCTTTCGAAAGGAGATGTTATCCAAAACAAAAAGAGACAGAGAGCTTCCAATTAACCCATGAGTCGAAAGAAAGAAAAATTGGTTTCGAAAGACTTTTATGGCAAGGAAGACATTTTGAGAAGTTATTGTAAGACCCGAGAAATTCCAATTTATGGAATAAGGGCAAAATCGTAATTTCGATTACAAAATTGTAATTTCGGTTAAAAATTCATAATTAATTCTCTAGATCTCGTATTATGAAATGGATTTCACCGTTGGAATCGTCTCGCGAAATCTAGCTAGCATGTAAAATTTCGTCGAATTCAGGATGATTGAGCGGGCACGCTTTTCGAGGCATCTCAAGCCGTGTGTCATAAATGATTTTCGATGCGACGGAAGTCACATATAACAAGTACTCATGTACCATAAGTATGAGTAGAGAAACATGAAAATGGAAGGCCGAAATAGCCGAACATCAACCGGGAAACGAAGGGATTTAAATGGTTATTTTTGAAGTTGTTTAAGTTAGAAAATGACAAAACAGAATGTCTTTCCAATTAAAGCAAAGCCAAAACGTGGGCGGAATTTTGGATCCAGTAGCCCATTTTTTGAGGAGCTTTTTAGAGAGAGAGGGTGCTTCTCTCAGAATATCTAGAGATCCATCGTCTGCGGCTCCTGGGCGAAGGAAAACGTCTACTTGGGCAAAGCCACGCGCTGACTCAGATCGGAGTTTCTTCAAACTCCTTGAGGTAGGATTTTCTCCCTACTTGGTTTTATTCCCTCCTTTAAGCACTTTGTAAATGTTTTATTGACGAGGCCTCAACTGAAATGTTGATCTGGCCCCAAAGCTTGGGACCGAATTGATTTGATTTATGGAACCCATTGTGAGCAGCCCATAACCGTGAGGGGCTGTTTGGGTCTTTAATAGCTTAAATTATGCTTAAATCATGGATTGATTTGGATGAGGCCGGAAATGGTCGTGAAATGCGGGTTCACAAAGTGAACCGATGATTGAATGTGTGTTTGAACCGTAAAACCCTAGGGTTTTACTGTTCCTAGGAATAGTGACCCGAAAATGTATTTTCGTGAAATTATGTGTTTGGTTAAGTAATTCGAATCGAATTGCTTGTGTTTGAACATTAGCCCAAGTGAGCTAATTTTGATGTTTGAAATGATAATTACATAACATGTTGTGTGATTTAATTTTTATGCAGTATATTCATGTTTATATATTTGCATGTGATTAAATTTTATTGGAATTGGCACATGTATCTGAGTATGCAATCGAAACATCCGAAGACTATGTGGGAGTTAGCATGAGAGATGAGTCTAGAGAAAATGGTTCTGAGGTAGTCTAAAACATTAATGATCGGAGAGTAACCACAAACCAAAAAATATCAATCGTCGAGCTGGGTCAATTGGAGACCATACTCCAGGTAGTCCATTAACTAAATAATATATCAATCGTCTAGAGCGCCCAATTGATATATATACATCGGAGGGTTGTCCACTAATAAAATAATAATTCTAAGGGGCTTAGCGAGTGTGAGAGAGTCGCGAGACTGATCTAAGTTGGTCATGTAGACATTCAAGTAGATCTGCATTTGCTTAAATGTGTGTTTAAATCAAGAACATTGCACTCGCACTTAGGTGTGAGTAGCCCACTTAGGGCGATTCTCCTACCGAGCTTTAGCTCACTCCCACATGGGACCCCTTTACGTGCACAGTGGAGCGTGCGAGAGATTTGTCAGCCCTAGAGATATTATCGGTAGCTAGTGCTCTGGGATTTCGTTTCTGGGCTTGACGATATTTACATGTATTAGAATCTAGTATTTTAATATGTTGTATAAGAGTAAGGACATTTTGTCCTCAGAACTATTGGGTATGTTAGTTGGATTCATAGTTGGTATGTTTAATGAGTATTGCTTCAGGGCTCCAAGTGGTCGATGATCATGGGATTGATATATTGGCTATATATCAGATATATTGGATTGTTTGGGATTGTGATATGCGTGTAATCAGATCTGGGTAGAGCTCCCGTACAAAGGAGACTCGCTCGATTTTCTGAGCGGCGCTGCAACCCGACACATCCACTTGTATTCCGCTGGCTGATCTGCAGTCAACTGACCCTGGCTCAGCGCCATGCTGCATCGTGAGCTTAGGCATACGACTACCCAGGAGCCTAAGCTTGGGTAATCCCACTCACACTGTGTGGTTTATTTATATAGGTATATGGAAACCTAGAGATTGAGGGTCTGGTGAAATAAGTAGTCAGATTATATTACATCACACTGCAGGGTGTGGTTCGATGTCTGGGTTTAGGGTAGCTGAATTTAATGGTGAAAAATCACGAGACAAACTAGACACTGCATGCACGTGTTTTGTGTGTTTGGTGTGCTTAATGATGTTTTATGTGTCGAGATTTGTATGTGTGCTTAGCATTAGCACATGGAGGTGTTAGAAAATATGTTAGAGCATTTTGAGTGGTACATGGTGAAGTAAAACTAAAATGAAATAAATGGAAATCATTTATCGGTTTATCGGATGACAAAATAGAATTTTAATAAAATTTTAAGGTGAGAACATTTGGTGTTTACAAAGGTGTAACCCAAACCAAGGAGTATAAAACAAAAATAAATTGAATAAATTTATTTAATAGAGGTGAAGAATTGACGTATGTTTTTACAAAGGTAAAAACCGTAATAGGTAATTAAATAAAATAAATTTTTACAAAATTTATTTTGGGTTGTTAGAAATGAGAAGAAATTTTAAAGCAAAGAAAATAAATTTGATAAATTTATTTGGTTAAGAGGTGGAGAAAATAATTTTCTAGGATTTTACAAGGTGTGAAATTGAAGAAAACGGAAGAAAATGGGGCTCTACAAATCTATTCAAGATATGGAAAATGGAAAAAAAAAATGCAAACATGTAATTTTTTAGAATTTTCCAGTAGCTGGGAACAAGGGAGGAATGAAAAATGAAGAAAAAAGAAATTTCGTGGTGCGAGAAGCGGTTTTTGGGCTCTTGCCCAGGTGTATTAATGAAAAAAAAATTTGTATTCGCGAAGTATGAGTTGTATTTTGGCGCAAGGAGTGCGAGTTAGCATGGGTTGTATTGCAATAAGGTCAAATTGTATTGCAAGATAGTGGTTTTAGAAGGCTGGTTAAGGGTTTTTGTATTGTAGCAGGTTGATTTATATTGCAATAGGAAGGCTGGAAGGCTGGATTGTATTGCAGGAATAGGCTTGGTTGAGTTACCGATACAAAGTGTATTCAGCAGTATTGTATTGCGGGGTTGTTGGAGGGTATGTTGCAATAAATATTGTATTGCGGGCGGGTTGGCTGGGAGAAACGATTAATCACGATACAAATTTGTATAAGTGACCGAGGTGGAAACTGGAATAAAGTACATGATAAAATGTGTATAGTGGCTAAGTGAGGGCTTGAGGCTAGAGTGTTCTTGTCTAACCTGACCCGACCAGGTTTCTGGCTGTTGCTATGCCTGTGACAAGAAGCGCGAAGCGCGAGCGTGCGCGCTGCATACCGACCGCAGCTGACCTTGCGACGCAACACGATATTTGGGGCTGCGACCGCGTTTGGGAGTGAGGCGTTGGCGTCACGGCGAGGGCGCTGGCGGTGAGACACGGCTGACTGAAGCGGCCGCGACCGCGGTAGGCCACGGCCGCGATCGACCATTGTGCGCGCAGCGGCGTGCTGGGTGCTTGACAGCCCGGGTTCGTGGTTATGCACTTAGCGGATTTTGACTGGTTTTCATTTCGATCTTGTTTACGAGGTCACCATTTGGACCCGAGTTCATGAACCTTGTTCATGGTGCTTGTTCATCTAAAATTTTGAAAAAAAAAATTTTTTTAAATATTTTAAATTTAATTAAAATAAAATAAAATCAACTAAAAATTTGATAAATTTTCAAAATAAAATTTTGAAAATAAAATTTCGTAAAAACAATATTTTAAACCCAGAGTGATTGCGTATACAACGAGTTATGTGTATGATTATTAGTGTCTCGGGGCTGTGGTATGCCTTAGAGATACTGTATTGGGTTTAACTACCATTTGAAATCGTGATTGCGCGGTAGTTGCGTAGGAAGTTATATGCATGGTGTGATGCGTATAGGAAAAATGGTGAATACTAAGGTTATGGATTACGACCTTAAGGATTTGGATATTGAAATGAACAAGAGAGCATAGAACGTTCTTGAAATAAATAAATTGAGTGGTTGGAATTTAACATCACTTAGGGAAATGGCCAGATTCGAGTTCATGGTGTCTGAATCTGTGTCGGCATCGCATTACTAGTTAGGTGAAATGAAGATAAATGATTCTAGCCATTTGACATATGTAGATGGCTAGTAGAGGGCGGGACGTAGAGGCGTCGCGGGATGTGGTTCGGCACCACCGGTGTTTGATCGGCGAGACTTTTGCCGAATTTGTGGGTATTCTGTGAATGCTATAGCCTGGTGAAATTATCGCCAGTAGATAGAAGATCTAGTAACCTTGAGAGGTTTAGGGCGCATCATCTCAGAGCATTCACGGAGGGAGACCGATGTGTGGAGACCATTGGTTCCTCCTGAGTGAAGGTGTTGGGGCCATGGAGTTACCTCGTTTTGACCCGAGTATTTAGACTAGGCTGCGTTCTAGCTAGAGAATGAGGCCCAAATATGGTGGAAATGGGCAAGGACCTCTTGAGACCTGAGAGGAGCCATTGTTGTGAGTTCTTCCCTAGGGATTAGGGCGAGAAGAGGTACGATATGTCGAGGTTGCGAGTTAGAGATCTCGGGGACTACACTGCATGAGTGGGCCTGAAGATTATGGAGCGTGTCAGTAACGATGTCATCGCTTGGGATGGATTAGTGACACTTCTGGGGTTGTTATCGGTGTGAGCGCGGGAGAGTTCACCTTCACTCGGGACGGTACTCATCTTTGTATTCCCGAGCCCAGCCACGATATTTTGCCCAGTATAGTATCTGAGTCTAAGTGTCGGGGCAGGTTAAGCGGGTTGGCTCATGAAACCCACTGAAGACGAAGAGAGATCAAACTTGGATCTACCTTGAGTGGTATGCGAGTATGTGGATGTCTTTCGGATGAGCTACAGTTACCTCCACAGGGTAGTAGACACAATTATCGAGTTACGCTGGTCTGCCAATCTCATGACTTATAGGATGGCCTTGGTTGATTCTTGCGAGGAACTCGAGTTGATAAAAGGCTGTGAATGAGGGTTAATTAGGCCAGGAGCACTTCACCATGGGGTGCTCAGGTTATTTCTGCCCAGAAGAAGGGCGAGACCCTTCGTGCATTATTCTGGTGGTCGCGGGGTTATGATCGAATCGGTACCCATTCTGGAGGATTGATGATTTATTTGACCGGTTGAGAGGAGCGAGTCTACTTGAAGATGAACCTTCGCACTAGTTACCATCAGGCGAGGTTAGGAGGCAGATATCCACAAGGCCGTTTAGGGCCAGCGTTATGGGCACTTTGAGTTTAGGGTGATGCCCTTCGGATTGATGAATGCGCCAGCGACATTCATGGACCTCATGCATAGGGTGATCCAACCCTATTTAGATCAGTTTGTCGTAGTCTTCGTGGAGGACATCTTGATGCTCCCGGTCAGTGGGAGTATGAGGTATCGCGAGGATTGTGTAGCGATTCTTGAGACCATCAGGCGTACGCTAAGTTGATGAAGTGCGAGTTTGAAACTACGGAGGGAGATTTTTAAGACACGTGGTGTCGACACCGGGAGTGTCGTCGACTTAGAGAGGTTGGGGCGGTGATGCGTTGGGAGGAGGCAGAGATCGATCTTCGAGATACGTGGTTTCTTGGGATTAATTTGGGTATCACGGGAGATTAGAGAATGGGCTGAAGTTGTCCATTGGGCGGGATTGTAAGTTTAAGCATGGGATATGGACTCCATGGTTAGGGCCCGGTACGACCATAGAGGAAATCGACGATATGTGGGCATTTGGGGATGCGGGTGTTGGTATCAAGAGGAGGATCGACTTTCTCTAGTTCGGAAGGGCGGAAGACTTCTACTTCCGCGGTAGTTTCGGGACTGGGCCCGAGTTGAGCATGAGTGTGGGATTGCCCGAGAGACGGGGATCCCAGACTTTGAGTACGGCGCGATTGATTAAATTTGTAGAAACGAGGAGAGTATCGCAATTCATTCCTCCACCCTCTTAAATTCGAAGACAATTTCGATTTGCGAGTGCTATCTGAGCACTTCCGGTAACACATATAAGCCGGAGGGGCGGAGTGTGGGTCGAAGTCGAGGACGGTCGAGTTGCGCGACGGGCGTGGTGGACCTTAGGGTGATAGACCTATTGGTTGTTGATTGTCAAGCTTGACAAGGATGAGTTGACAACCATTGGGTTGTTAGTAATTGAGACCTAGGCCGGGTTGTCATACCCGAAACGGCCTTAGAGAAGCCAGGTATAGATGTTCTTCCCTAGGATGTAGGGTGAGAGTTGACCTGTTAGGTCGGGATTATGAGTGAGAGATCTCTCAGATTCTTCTCATGGTGGACCCCGGGATTGGGTGTCACATTGTGACATTATCGCGTTCGTGTGCACGGTAACATTGCGTCGAGTCGGGTGTGGGCGCACGGTACGATCATTCACCACTCTTGGTGAGTGTGGGTTGAGTTTGTCTTTAGGACCACGTCCAATGAAGACTCATAGTTGAATCGGGAAAAGTAAGAGGCTCGAAGTGTAAGCCGAAGAGTTATGTAATCGAGATGAAAACACACGGACATGGTTATCACGCAGACTTAGAGTTGAGTGATAGGAGTCGGGGGTGACTCGAGGTTTGGATACCCCTTTGGAAATTGCATTGGGTGTTGTTGAGCCGGCAACGGTATAGGGATGTCATTCATGACATGGACTAGATTGACGGTCCATTGGATTGTCAGTGATTATGACCTTGGAGGAGATTCAGTTTACCTGGCCGAGGGTTGTGCCAGTAGGGATACGTGTTGTACGGATTGTACACATGTATTAGAGGACACGCTGCGAGCATACGTCCTGAGTCATAAGGGTAGAGGATTAATTGCCCTTAGTGGAATTCGCCTACAACAATAGTTATCAGGCTAGTATGCGAATGGCACCATATGAGGCATTGTATGGGAGGCCATGTAGATCGATTATGTTGGGCCAGGAGTGGGAAGGCTCATCAGCTGGTCGATCGATAGGAACACCTACGAGATGAGTGAGCAATGCGATAAGCGTCTTCTCACATTTCAGGCGCGAAGAGCTATGTTAATGTGCGACGTCGACCCTTAGAGTTCGAGGTTAGTGATCGTGTTTTCTTGAAGGTGATGCCTAAGAGGGTGATCGGTTCGGCGGCGCGGGAAGCTATCGCCAGTTTATTGGACACTCGAGATACTCGGCGGGGTAGGCACGCGCATGCCGGTTGGCGTTCTGCCCGGCATGTCGGGTGTCACGAGGTGTTTCACGTCTCCATGCTCAGGAAATATACTCGGACCCGGCTCATGTGGTGGATTGAGGGACGAATTGAGGTTGCGGATGGGATCTTCGAGGGGACCGGTGTGCGTGTTGATGGCGGGTTATCGGGTTTTGCGGTACAAGACCGTGAGGCTAATGAGAGGTGCTATGCTTGACCCAGCGTGGGTGGAGTCAACGTGGGAGGCGCGAGTACGATGCGGGCCCACATCGCACTTGCTGTTTAGGGATGAAGGTACGTGGTTTGATCGTTCGAGATTTAAATGGCTAGTTACATGCATGTGATAGAGTGCGGCGTTGCATATCATGGTGATTGTAGATTGTCACCAATTTGGGATGAAATTCCTTTTAAGGAGGAGAATGTAAGACAGAAATTCCCGATTTATGGAATAAGGGCAAAATCGTAATTTCGATTACAAAATTGTAATTTCGGTTAAAAATCTGTAATTAATTCTCTAGATCTCGGATGACAAAACGGATTTCACCGTTGGAATCGTCTAGCGAAATCTAGCTAGCACGTAAAATTTCGTCGAATTCCGAGACAGTTGGAGTCGGCACGTTTTTCGAGGCATGTCGCGTTTAGGTCTTGATGGAAATGATTTTGATGCGACGAAAGTCATATAACAGAGTACTCATGTACCATAAATTGGTATGAGTAGAGAAAGCGATGAAAATTGACGAGGCGAAATGAGTCTTAGAATATCAAATCTGGGAAAGCAGAGGGACGAAGTAGTGCGTTTTGAAGTTGTTTAAGTTAGAAAATGACAAAATAGAGAATAGTGTCTTCTTCTCCAATTCAAGCAAGCCAAAAACATTAAGGGGAAAAATTTGGATCCAGTAGCTCCATTTTTGAGAGCTTTTTAGAGAGAGAGGGTCTTTGCTTCTGCAGAATATCGGGAGATCAGGCCAGGTCGGCGGTCTTCGGGCGGAAGGAAAAGCGTTACTGCAGGCCAGTGCAGCGTGGACTCACGGATCGGGAGTTTCTTCCAAGCTCGCTTGGTGGGATTTTCTCCTACTTGGTTTTATTCCCTCCTTTTAAGCACTTTGTAAATGTTTCGGTTGATTGAGGCCTTGAGCGGCCAGTTTGATCGATCTACGAAGCTTGGGGCCAAGGTGGTTGATTTATGGAACCCATTGTGGCGGCCCCATACTTAGTGAGGGGGCTGTTTGGGTCTTAATAAGCAAGTATGCTTAAATCATGGATTGATTTGGATGGCGGAAATAGTACGTGAAATGCGGGTTCACAAAGTGAGCCAGATGATTGAATGTGTCGTTTGGCAGGCTAAAACCCTAGGTTTTCTTGTTCCTAAGAATAAATGACCAGAAAATGTATTTTCGTGAGTGTAATGTTGGATTAAGTAATTGGTCGAATTCTTGTGTTTGAACATTAACCCAGTGAGCTAATTTTGATGTTTAGATGATAATTACATAACATGTTTGTGTGATTTAATTTTTATCTTGAGTATATTCTTTATATATTTGCATGTGATTAAGATGTATTGGATTATTTGTGCATTCATATGCATGGAGCATCCTAGATTAATAGGTTGAGATGTGAGGTTGATTACAGAAAATGGTTTAGACAGTCTAAAGATGTTAATGTTGGAGTGATCACAAACGAAAATGTCTAAAAAGTCAGATGACTGATTGATATTCATCGGAGGATGATCGCATTAAATATATGATGATGAGATCTGCCGATTGATATATCGTCGGAGAGATTGTCAGTAATAAAATAATAATTACCGTACAAAGGGCAGGCGAGTGTAAGAGAGTCGGTGAGGACTGGGATCGGGTTGGTCAGACATTCTGATAGGATCATTACATTTTGCTTGAATGTGTGTTTAAGTGGAACATTGCTTGCACTTAGGTGGTGGCGCGGCAGCCAGGGCGGTCTCTGCGAGGCTTTGGCTCACCAGTCGTGGGACCCCTTTTTGCAGTGCGGGAGGCGTGCGAGGAGACGGTTCATCCTAGAGATTATTGAGAAGACATTTGAGTATTTTAATATATGTTGTATAAGAGTAAGACATTTGAACTCTTGTAACTATTGGGTATATAGTTGGATTCATAGTTGGTATGTTTAATGAGTATTGTTTATGGGCCCAAGTGGTCGTATTACTCATGTGATTGGATATATTGGATATATATTGCATATATTGGATTGTTTGGGACAGGATATGCGGAGTCTTGTGTTGGGTAGAGCTCCGTACAAAGGAGACTCTGCCAGATTTTGAAGAGATGGCGTCGGGTAGGACATCACTTGTATTCGACGGAGTTAGCAGGGTAGTCAACGGACCCCCGGGTTTTGGGGCGTCACAGTTATGGAGTTTTCTCTGAGAAGCATTCCCATCCTTCGTTCTTGGTAAAATAAGATTTCTGAAGGAAAGAGAGAGGTGAAGGTCCTTCAAACAGTGGTAGGTCTTCTTCGGTAGTTCTTTTGCGCCTAAAGTGATACAAACCAGGTGAGTGCTTTTCTTCAAGTGGTGGTATTGGGTCCTATTTTTTCTTCTACCTCGTCAATTTCTTCTTCCTCTATGTTTCAGTGTCATTTGCCTTCTTCAATTCCTTTGGAGTCCAATCTAATTTCTTGGAAAGAGCCTCAAAGTGACTATAGTGGGACAAATCTTAACGCCGTGGATGACATTCCCATTTTGGAAGGCTTGGAGTCCCACGAATGAGGTCGATAACCAAATGCGAAAAGATGTCTTCAATTAAGAGGCGAAATTAGCAACCTAGAAGTGCCTGATAATCTCAAATAATGTTTTCTACCCCGAGATCGTGAACTACGTAGCTCCATAAGGGTTTCAAGTTGAGGTCTTTCCCAGCAATAAATGGCTAAAGTACAGTTTGTTTTGGGTGTTTGGAAATCGGGATTGTGGGAAGAGATCAGTGGCTACTTCAGAAGGTCGAGTTTCTAAAACCCAAAACAAGGTGTATGATAGGAGAAAAATAAAAAGAGAGTGGTTCTCCGGGATTGGAATAGTCTTGTTTGAGAGTTAGTTGGGTTATTTTTGGTTTTTAATGAAAGTCATCTATTGGAATACCAAAGGACTCTAAGAATAAGAGAAGTTTGGTCAAAGAATTTTTTAAAGCCCAAGATCCAGACGTTGTGATGCTTTAGGAAACAAAGAGAGACGGATGGAGCAAAAGGTTTTGAAGTAGCATAAGGAGAGGGAGAGGGAGAGGTAGAGATTGGGTAGATCTTCTAGCCTGTGGGGCCTCATGGGGCCTCATGGGGGGTTGTGAAAACTTGGGATTCAAATAAGTTTGTTTACACTGAGAAGGTGTTAGGATCTTTCTCTATTTCTATGAAGCTGGAGTATGTGGAAGAAGGATCCTTTTGGTGAACTTCAGTGTATGGGCCCCGAATAAAGTACATTTGAGGAAGGATTTTGGATGGAAATTCAAGACTTATTTGGACTTACTTGCCCAAGTGGTGTGTGGGAGGGAATTCAATGTTATATAAACTCATAAGGAGATTTCAGAAATTGGAAATTAGTACTAAGATTACTCCAAATATGAGACAGGTTTGATGAGCTAATTAGGGATTAGAGTTGATTATTTCCTCTTAGAATGCTTCTTTTCACTTGGTGAAATATGCAAGAGTTCCAATTTGCAAAAATTTGGTTCAAATTTTTGTTCATGGTGGAGGAGCAATTTCTTTGTAAAATGCATCCAAGAGGCTTTGCTAAGATGGACATCCGACCACACTCTAGTTTGTTTGGTTACAAATACTTTCAAGCGGGGACGAACACCTTTTAGATTTGAGAATATGTGGTTAATGCACCGGAGTTTAGGACAATTTTTACGTATGGTAGCGAGAGTGTCAGTGAATGGATGGGAAGGGTATAGATTTATGAGAGCGAAGTTCGTCAAATCAGCTAAAAAGAGTGGAACAAAGGAAATTTTGGAATTTTGAGAGAGTGGAAATCAAGCATTATCCGGATATTGAAAGGTTTGATCGGTTTGAGCAAGGAAGTCCCAGAAACTAGGATACATTTTTTTTTTTTTAAGGTGTTTCCACGAAAAGAGAGTTGAAGAGGTGTATTGAAGGAAGAAGTGTTTTGGAGACAAAGATCTAGGATTAAATGGATCAAAGAAGGGGATAACAACTCTAAATTCTTCCATAGGATGGCCAATGGGAGAAGAAAAAAGAAAATCATCAAATCTTTGACGTCTGAAGAGGAAGTTTCTATAAGGAATATTGATGACATCTCTATAGAGGTTCTTAATTTTTTTGGGAAGCTCTATAATCC
This sequence comes from Tetrastigma voinierianum, assembly GCA_016808115.1. Taxonomy (NCBI): domain Eukaryota; kingdom Viridiplantae; phylum Streptophyta; class Magnoliopsida; order Vitales; family Vitaceae; genus Tetrastigma; species Tetrastigma voinierianum. The sequence goes on along the minus strand of JAEQBH010004765.1, from coordinate 34,474 downwards.
AAAGAGTAACTCTTGGAGGATAGAAGGTTTAGATTGGTCCCCTATTTCTAGACAAAGTGTTGAATGGTTGGATAGACCCTTTCTTGAAAAGGAGGTGCGTTGTGCAGTGTTCCAATTGAATAGGGAAAAGGAACTTGGTCCGGATGGTTTTACAAAAGCTTTGTATCAAGAGTGCTAGGATGTGGTCAAAGAGGATTTAATGAAGGTTTTTAAGGAGTTCCATAGCAGAGGGATAGTAAATCAAAGTACAAATTCCACTTTCATTGGTTTGGTCTCAAAGAAGAGTGAAACTGCCAAGATTTCAAATTTTAGACCTATCAGCCTGGTTACAAGTCTTTATAAGATCATAGCTAAGGTCTTATTAGAAAGATTGCGCAAAGTCACCCATGAGAGTATTTCTAGTTCTCAAGGGGCTTGTCAAGTGAGATGTGATTTTGGATGTTGTATTAATAGCCAATGAAGTGGTAGATGAGAAGAGGAGATCGGGGGATTTGAAAAGGCTTATGGTCATGTAGATTGTTGTTTTTTAGAGCATGTCTTAGAAAGGAAGGGATTTCGCTCAACATGGAGATCATGTATGAGAGGGTGTCGTTCCTCTACAAGTTTGGCAGTTCTTGTTAAAGGAAGTGCCAAAGGCTGGGTCAAAGCGTCAAGAGGTTTGAGACAAGGAGACCCTCTTTCTCATTTTCTTTTCACATTAGTGGTGGATGTTTTGAGTAGATTGATGTTCAGGATAGAGGAGAAAGGATTAACTGAGGGGTTTCTTGGTTGAAGAAACAGGACTAGTGGTGTCAATCTTACAATATAGATGATATCATTTTCTTTTTCCAAACCGCTTTTAACATTTGCGTAACCTTAAGATTATTCTTTGGTTTTTGACAATTTTAAGGCTTAGTAAATTTAGAGAAAAGCTATTGGGTATTAATACAAATCAGAGACTAGACTTTGGCTTTACCTCCTTAACTCAGAGAGTTAGAATGACTCATTCTATTTTGGGGTTTACCCCAAAGTGAAACCATAAGTCAATGTTTTCTCGGGGATCCAAAGGGTTGGAAAAAGTGGCAAAAGAGATTAGCCTGATGGGAAAAGGCTTGTTCAGAAAGGTGAGAATTACCTTAATACAAACATGCTCGCTCTATATTCTAGCTACTTTTATCATTGTTTAAGGCTCTAGTCGTGTATTTCAAAGCTCCAGAGAAATCATAAAGGGATTTCCTCTATCTAGAATAGGGAGTAAGAAAGACCATCTTTGTTGAGTGTCAGTAGATCCAAAGAGCAAGGCGGGCTAGGTTTCTGGGGGAATATTTGTTGAGAAATTGTGCACTTTTAGAAAATGGCTTTAGAGGTTTTCTCTCAAGGGGATGGTCTGGGCTTAGGTTATAGCTGTCAGATGGGACATCCAAATGGATGGGACGCCAACACTGGTCTCGATGGTCTCACGATGTCCATGGAAAGCTATAGCATAAGGTTATGATCAGTTCTTTCAATTCACTTGTCTTGTTGTGGGAAGCGGGGAGAGAATTCGTTTTTTGGAAGATTTATGGTGGGGTAATCAACCGCTTTGTGCATAGTATCCAGAACTTTATAGAGTCACTTTTATTAGAAATTTGCCCATTTCATTGGTTCTTGGCCCTTTTCCCTCCCCTTCAACTTCTTTGAAATTAACCCTGGACTTCTATCGCAAATTCAAGATCTCGTCGTTGTCATCCATAAGCTTGTTTAATGCTAAATCATTTCCTCGGGTTTATCTCCGTCCTCTAACCTTTACCTTCCTGTTTCAACCAAAGAATATTTCTATTGTGTGAGATGACCTTTCAAATCTCTTAATCCTCGTTGGTGTATTCTTTGCAAAAGGAGTGAGCGAGAGGCAACTCGATCATCTTTTCTTCATCAGCTTATACATTATCGGGTCTACTAATGCTTTTCAATTCAACTGGATTGGTACGGGTTTCCCCAAGGAGAATTTAAGATATATTTGCAATCGCCTTTAAAGGTTTTGGAAGTTGTACTAGAGGCAAGACTTTGTGGCAAATTGCATGTCGTACTTTAGTATGGTTTGTTTGGCAAGAGAGAGATGTGGAGGATTTTGAGGATAAAGAGAGAACCAAGGACGTGTGGGACTTATTTCACTTCTTTTTCTCTTTAGGCATCATGTAACCCTCAGATTAGAGGAGTGCCACTTTCGTTTTTACAACTTAATTGGTTGGTGGTTTGTGTTTAAACCACCCAAATAGGGGTAGAATGGGTCTTAGGAATTTTTGTTGGTTGGAGTTTTAAACTCCAGGTTCAGGTTGTATGTTTTTTGGAAGGAAATCTCTTCCTTCCTCTGTAATATGCTTTATTTTTATTTTTATTAATACTATTCTGATTGTTTTTGTTCAAAAAAAAAAAAAGATTGCTTAATGTTGTCTTATGGTTTTCACCATGTTGTATCCTTTGGAGTTCAAAACTGTGGTCACTTCAAGAAAGCAAAAAAAAAAAAAAAAACTAAAGAAAAAAACATTGAAGTTAATTCTAGTTGTTATGCATTGAAGTTATGTCTTAGCCACCCTTCAAGATAGAAAAAAAATTTGAAGTTCTTATCCAAGCTATAAGGCATTGAAAATTTATTTATTTATTTGTTCCTTGTAGCACAAAAGTTTTAATTTCATGAAATATACAGATAACATGGTTGTTCCTTTCATATGCCATTCCCATTACGGTTGTATATCAGCTAACATATTATTTAGGTTATGATTCTTACGAATACAGCACAAAAAACAATTTAAATGGATATTGTTTCTTGTCCTTCTTTACTTATCTCCTAGTTTTCTCTCGGAATGATCTTCTATAATGGGGAAAGATGAGGGGGAAATGATAACAGCTAACGAAGATAAGGACTGCATATCTACATGTGTGGTTTTAGGTTTTGTCAAAAGGAGAAAAATTATTTCAACTATTTTCTTATCTTTACACGTAATACAATGGTCAATTTGGCTGAGATATATCCACAACATTCGCTTCATACGTATTTATTTTCGGCTACATATTTTACATTCTAAAAATAAGAAATTTGCTTACCATCATTCCTCAATTTTCCAACTCATGCCAACACTCCCCCTCAAGTTGGTGCATGTAATTCTCTCATGCCCAACTTGTTAAGTGAGTTGTTGAAGACTCGTTCACATTTCTCGACATGTTTAGTTCGATCATGCTGATGTATTATGAGAAATGTCAATAGCAAATTTCATTGCTACAGATTAAGTTCATCTTACATGTTGGAGCAAAGCCAATTTCAGTTAACAAGTTTCTTATCCAAAGAAGCTCGCACAAGCCTTTTTCCATTCCTCTAAATTCTGCCTTGGCACTTGATAAGGCATGCAAAGTATAAGGTAGCTGTAAGTATGATGATAAAGGTTTATACTAAATCAGTAGGACTCAAGAGGGCATATGGTTGATGATATAAATCATTGCGGGTAACAACTCAAATTTACTGAGGGTGGTACATGGGACCAATAAGGTGGGACCTGGAATTTTCAAGGATGTGACGATTGTAACGCTCAACAACACCATTTTTTTGCTGAGGAGTTTGAGGACATAGTCTCATGAAGAAGGTCATGAATTTCAATTTCCCTGAAAATTTTATTGATAAATTCCCATTTCTTTGTCGCCTCGAATTTGATATCGGGTAGAAAATCAGGTTTTCAGACCATGACATGAAAGGATTAAAATTCTTCAAATACCTCAAATTTATTTTTTCAATAAATACAACCAAGAACTGTGTACAATCATGAATAAATTCAGAAACCAACATGACTCAAGAATTAGAAACCTAAGTAAAGGCCCCACACATTAGAATGAATTAAAGCAAAGGGAATAGAGATCTTTTATTCGAACTTACTGGAAAATTAAAACGACGGTTCTTGGCCAAGATGCAAGTTTCACAATGGAAATCAAGAGGTGACAAGGTAGTGAATAAAGTAGGAAACAAATGTTTCATATAACTGAATGAAGGGTGGCCGAACCGATGATGCCACAACCAAATTTGTTGTTCTGCATAACCATGTGCTAGATGAGCGCGACCAACACTAAAATCATCCATATAGTAGAGCTCCACCTAGTGCATCACCTTCCAATTATGTCCTTGGTAAGAATATCCCGAATAAGACAAAATTTAGGATATATAAGAAATCATACAATTCATTTTTCGTAATTTTAGCTAAGAGATAAGATCCCATCTCGCATTTGCAATGGCTTTGTCTGGTGAGATAAAACTAGAAAATAAGTGTTAGCGATCGCTATCATCAGGCTCTTAAACTGTGATTACGCATCATCATTGGTGACTATGGATGGGGAACGTGTTATTCAATAATACCTGTGCCTTCAATTGGATAAACACCACCTGTTTCTTTATTATTTTCTTTCTCTTGGGTTCCATTCTTTAGACCCAAAAGTTGTTGCCTTCCAATGGAGAAGATGTGTTCCATGGCTGCTACTACCGCCTTACCATAGCTCGTATTTATTTTTCATATCCCTTGCTAGAGTTCATGTTGCCGCTTCTAACTCCATCTCATTTTTTCCGTGTCTGAAATTCAGCCCACCAGTGTGGGTATCCATGGAGTTTAAAGATGTATCTTTAGTGTGCTTTGAGCCGCCACAATGGAGCATTTCAAACCATTAGAGGTAGAGCCCTTTCGACTTGAATGTGTACAAATTGTGGGGATTGGACTCTAACCACCATCGCTCTGTGACTCAACAAATCAATCGAGGAAGATATCATTCGACCTTTAGTCGCCATTCAAAACCTCGTTTTGATATCACTGCCAACCACCATGACGTACCGTCTATCGGGCTTCTCGACGAACATGAGCGTAGGCTTGCTCTACAGTAGGGAATGGTTGTAGATGCAGAACATCACTTCGAATGTGATCAAGTTTGTCTTCAAATCCATCAAGAAAGGTATAAACCTTTCTTCTCGAATCAACTGCTAAATTATGTATATCGCAATACACTATATAGTGGTTAGTAACCAAAATCAATTTCATGCAAAGCCCTTTGAAGAGTTTGCGGTAATATTGTTCTAATGATCCTCCATCCGCTTCAAATGAGACACACGATTTAAGCTCGCACACTTGAGAGATGTTACCCCATCAAAGAAGTGAAGTGGCTACGTGAGTTCCATACATCTGCTGGGAAACTTAGATAAAATTACTAATTTAGGATATATCTAGAGAGTTAATTAGCCAAATTTCTTAACAATGGCATTTTCTATTCACCATTTTTGGAAAGAGGGGGTCAGAGGCCGTATGGTTAACTCCACCATTAATGTATCCCAACTTGTCCCTACCAAGAATATACATTTCAACCACTTGTGACCATAGATAGTTAGTTCACTAGTTTGATACTAATTGCGTAGCCGATAATCGAACGTGAGCTGGAAATCAAGTCTCTTGTCGATCACTATTTTTGTTTTGAGTCATTTATCAAGATGACAATCGAGGTCACCAGAGAGAACATCTACAACATCGTTTACGAGGATGAGATCAAAACGTACGAGCGTCCCACAAAAGGAACAATGTTAGAAAGGAGAAAATTATTTTCAACTACTCTCTGCTCTTACATCGTAATACGTTTGTCCTTTAAGGGAGATACAACAAACTATCTGGGCTATACAGATTTATTTTAGGCTACAGATTTTACATTCTAAAAAATAAGAAATTATCCCATAATTCCTCAATTGCCAACTCAAGCTACTGTGTTTGAACCAATAATCCTACTGGCTACTTTGATTTTGTGCATGTGTATAACTCACCTATGCATGTGTTATACTTGTAATTGTTGCATGTCATTTATCCATGCTAATCTTTGTATCCAAGTTGTAATATCTTTAACTAGGGAGTTCCTACCGATATCCTAGAACCAATATTGGGGAAAGGACTCATACTTGCTGACCTTGAAACATGGAAGCAAAGGAGAAGAGGTGAGGGCTTTACACTTGCCGAGGTTTTCTCCTTGGGCTTATGACAATTATATCACCATGCATACGCTTATAATCGAATTTTTGAGATTTTCATTACCATCCTGGAAATTGTAAGGGGTGAGGTCCTTAGTTGGTACTGCTTAAAGGATTGTATTCCTAGAGGATATTATATCCATAATGGTAAGTCGAGGACCATATTGGTTCTCGCTGGTTCTTGTAAAACAACATGTTACCCGAATGTTGGATATAACTCTAATTATACTTCAACCTTGTCCTGGTTCCTACTTTAATGAAATTATACAAGAACATGTCGCTTTAACATATCACCGTGGACTATCGCTTTAAATTATCTATGATTCTCTTTAAACTCTTAAAAAAAGAGTAATTTTCTTCATCATGCTAGGTAAACTCTCCTCACTCGAGGATCGTAGGGTTTAACACTTAAAAGCTGTAGTGGTTCGGGGCCAATACTGGGCCAAGAAATAATAAAGATCTAAATTTTTAACCTTCAACAATCTTTCTAACTTATTTAGATTTCTGTTTCACTATTGATAATTGATCCTCTCCTGCAAAAGTTTAGAGACAATGTTGATTTGAATCCATAATGCTAAATGACATTAATTAAATGTCGCAGAGCTTATGACAATGGAATTACAATAGAAGTAGTTAAGAACTAGCTAATCACCTGGGATGCATTCAAGATACCATTGCCAACTTCAATATATATTTTGATGAGCTTCTAGTATCATGAAAGACGAGTATGTGATAACAGTGTCACAAGCTGCTAAATGGCTTGATAGAAGGTTGTAGTCCCATGAGAGCCATTTCAATGAAGCTAGTAAATCAATGATCTCATGCATGCAGAGAGCATACATTGTCTGGTTACACCAAAGATCATATTATTATAATTTCACCAACGTATCGGCCGGCTGTGACCAATGTTTTAATTTTCAGATTATCCTAGTGATTTTAAGTTGCCTTCGCTTTTAGTCATCAAAATTTTGTCTCTTACAAAAATTATTCAGTGATTCTTTTTCACTCTTAAGCTAATATTTTAGTATTGTGTTAAGATTCTTTTGCTACTATTGCAATATAGTGGCTTAAGACTCTAAATAGTTTGAGAAAGCCACCACATATCATGTATAAGGTTTTAGCCATTACTTTAAAAGTCCCTCTTGTTGATATAATCATCGTATTCGTCAATTAAAGCTATTAAATTGCATGAGTTTGTGTCAAGCAACAAGAAGAACTTGTGACAATGGTGTGAATATGCATAGGTTCGTGAGTTTGTGTCGAGAATTAGAGGATTCTGTGGATATTTCCGTTTACTCCCTTCCTTTCAGACTATATTTTGCTTCATTTTTGTATTTATTTGTTTCCTTTTTGTCTCCCTGATGTATAAGTAGGTAGGACCTATAATGTTATTTTCATACATTCAATAAAGAAAAACACTCTTTCTTTCTCTCATTTTACATGGTATCGTGAGCTATGGAATATTAGGTTGTGGGTTTGTCGTGGTCTTCAATTTCCGACAACCCATCTAATGTTTGATCTCTTCCCGCCTCCAACTTCATCAGAGAAAGCATTGGGATTCTCCGCCACCATCAAACCTCATCACCGTCGGCATACTTTTATAGCAACTTCTCCGACGACAACCCTTGCCGGAGAGATACACCACTATTCGACTCATCGGAAGTCGATCTACTCACTGGAGGCAAGAACTCCGGTAACTAAGCTCCCATGCTCCGTCATGCGCGGCCTCTTCCTCCCAGGGGCTATCCCTCACACGCCGGCCAGTATCGACTCTCCGCCATCGAACTTCACCTCACCTGACTCGCCTCCCGCCGACAAAGCCAGAGCTCTGGATCTTCCATCCGCCTTCAACCTCGTGGTTTGCCGCTTCACCTCCGCGCTCTTTCTTTAGACTGCCTTATATGTCTTAGCGCTTTTTCCCGTAGCCCAACACCCTCCACAAAAGCCTCTACCTCTAGGAATGTTTTTAGTCATGGTACTCTTGTTTTCTTGCTGATTCAGTTGATATTGTTGATTTTTCACTTCTATGGTTGTCAAAGGGAGCTCATCTACACCTTTAGGAGTTAATCTTACGCCCAACGAGTATAAGGAGTACATTCACCTCACTCAAGCACCAAATCTGCATCCATTTCGTTTATCATCAGATCGTAATGCCTCCGCTTTTGCCTTTCACATTCATCTAGTCAATGGATTCTCGATTCGAGCTCCGATCACCTTTCTCCCGGTAATAAGGATATTCTTCATCCCCTTACTATTACATCACCTTTACCCATGATTACTTTAGCTAATGGATCCCAAACCATGGCTAAAGGAATCAGTTCTGTATATCCTCTTCCTTTCATACCCCTTCTTTCATTTATGTTCTTAATTTAATATGATTTCTATAAGTAAGTTGACTCGTGACCTTAATTGTTTGATTACTTTTTTTGATAATTTTGTCACATCAGAACTGTGAGTAGTGGGGTGACGTATCGACATGACGTGTGAGTTTTGTGGCCCTTTCATGTTGGCTCCCCTTCATCTTCCACTGCTTGTATTTCCATGGATACTCCTCTCCTTATGCATAGTCGCCTTGGTCATCCGAATATTTCCAAGTTTCGGATAATGGTTCCTCATTTTTCTAGTTTGTCCTCAATTCAAGCAGGGTTGTCACTGGAAACATACTCATATTCCATTCTCCTAGCGCCTAGATCAACGGACAAAGTCTCCTTTCGAGCTTGTCCATACTGATGTTTGGGGTCCTTCCTAGACCGAGTCTACCTTGGGGTTTAGGTACTTTGTCACTTTTATAGATGATTATTCTCGTTGTACTTGGCTATTTTTAATGAAAAATCTAGCTGAGTTATTCTCTATTTTCCAAAAGTTCCATGCTGAAGTTCGAACTCAATTTAATTCTTCACCTAGATCCTGGTTGGGCGATAATGCCAAGGAATATCTTTCTGGACCATTCTCTTCCTTTATGTCCTCACATGGATTTTTCTACGTTTCAGGCTTACACTCGCCACCGTATCGGAGTGGTCGAGCATAAGAAATTATTGAAGTTGAAACCGCTACACTCTTCTACTCCCTCTAAGGTTCTCTTCACGTTTTTTGGGATGCTATCTTAGCCGCTTGTTATCTAATTAATCGTATGTCATCATCCGTCTTACATGATAAAATTTCTCATTCCATTCTTTTTGCAAACCAACCTCTCTTATGCTTTCCCCCTCATCTGTACCTCCAACTACTCCACTTCGACCATTGTAGGTTTATACTGTCAGCCTGTCGCACGACATTCGGGCCTCCGGCCACCTCATCTCCTATGGTGCCCTCCTCCATGCGTCGGTTTTGCCATCTCCCGCTGATCTTCCCATTGCCGTTTGGAAAGATACTCATTCCTCTCGTAACCCCCATCCTCTTTATAATTTCCTAACTTATTAACTCTTATTTTCACCATATTCTGCTTTTATTTCCACCTTGGCTTATGTTTCTCTTTCTAAAACTGTGCATGAGGCCCTCTCTCATCCGACTGGAAACAAGCAATGGTTGAAGAAATGGCTGCTCTGCAGTCTACTGGCACAATGGACCTAGTCACCTTACCTGCTGGTAAGTCTTCTGTTGGTCAAGCCATGGCATATACTGCAGATTGATCCGACAAGTGAGTGAACCGTCTTAAGGCTCATTTAGTTGCCAAGGGGTATACTCAGATATATGGCTCCGACTACTATGACACTTTTTCTCCTATTGCCAAGATGGCTTCCATTCGTCTTTTTTTCTCTATGGCTACTATGAGATCTTGGCCCCTATATCAATTGGACATCAAGAATGCATTTTCATGGCGACTGGCCGACGAGGTATATATGCACAATTAACGGATTTGTCGTCAAGGAGTCTAGTTTGGTACGCAGCACGTCACCCTTATACGGGCTTCCAAAGTAAATTCCCTGAAATTCGGTTTGACCGCTTTAGCTCCGTGGTAAAGGAGTTCAGTATGACTCGGAGTACATCGTAATTACTATTTTCTATCATTCATCGTCAGGATAGTGCATCTATCTGATTGTTTATGTGGACGACATTATTATAAGAGGTAGTGATCAGAATGGTATTCGGAAACTTAAACATCTCTTCAGCCACTTTCAGACAAAATACTTGGGAAACTCAAGTACTTTTTGGGGATTAAGATAGCTCAGTCTAAGTACGATGTGGTTATGTCTCAGAGAAAGTATATCTTGGATATATTTGAGGAAACTGGTATGCTTTGAGTATATACCCCATGTACACCCTGGATTCAAACGTCAAGTTTGCACTGACAGGTGAGCCTCACGAGATCTTGGGAACATCGACTAATTACTGGGAGATCAACTACCTCACAATCACTCGACCAAACATTTCCTTTCCTATGAGTATAGTTAGTCAGTTCATTTTAGTCACCATGTGATAGTCACTGGGATGCTATAATCCGTATCCTTCATTATATCAAAGGAACATCGGGCCAGGGGGTGTTATATGAAAATATAGGTCACACCCAAATTATTAGATATCAGGATGTAACCGGGCGTGCTCGCTTCGCATTGCACGCTCTCCACGTCAGATATTGTATTTATTGAGCAATCGGACTCGGGAAGAGTAAGAAACAACATGCGATGGCTAGGTCTAGTGCTGAAGTTGAGTATCGAGCTATGACTTTAGCAACTTGTGAACTCATATGGCTCAAACAGCTTCTTCAGGAGCTAAGATTTGGGAAGGATGGACAAATGACACTTGTGTGTAATAACCAAGTGACCCTACACATTGCTTTCAACCCAGTCTTTCATAAGAGGACCAAACATATTGAAGTGGACTGTCACTTCATTCGAGAGAAGATTGTCTTAGGATACATGACTACTAGTTTCGCGACTCGGCAACCAACCAGCGCATTTTCACTAAGTCTCCTAGATACAAGGATTCAGATATTTGTACAAAGCCTCTACAAGATACGACCTATACGCCCAAATTGAGTGTGGCTTGAGAATCAAAGGATATCTCTAGATATTCCTCGGGTTTATTCCCTTCCTTTTATAATACTTTATTTGTTTCATTTTTATGTCTCCTTGATGTATATAGCAGGCAGGACTTATACATTCCTTTCATCCATTCAATAAAGAAAAGCACTATTTTCTTTCTCATTTTTGCTAGTTTGTATTATTTCTAAAATTTATATTTCATGGTTTCATGGTCTTTGGTATTTGGAGCTCTTTTCTTCTTCAAGTCGACATCCTTATTTTGTTTCAAATTAAATTGCAAGCATTCTTGGTTCCATGCTTTATACTTGGAAAATATGACAAAATTATTTATTGAGTGTTCAAAAGAACAACCTGCTTCTAGAAGGAGAGAACTTTGCGTGGGGAAACTCAATTGAGCCGGATCTCGGCCGAAGCCAATTCGCACTTGACACACGTGCTCGGGTGTATTTAACTATGATTCGTTCGCTATGAAAATCTCTAGTGATAAAGGTTCATGAAATTAATATACACTCTAGAAGCTATGTCAGCTGGTTAGATTTGTCTTTCAGTGCATCTTTTATAAGCATTTCATAGTTTATATACCTCTCATATATGCATTAAAAACCAATTTCTCTCATGTAGAAGTTTTTCGCATTGATTTTCATTTGCTTTGCCACTTCTATTGCCCTGAAAGCATGTTTACTAGATGCCCTCAAAGATAATTTATAATTATAGTTTGTTATAAGCTATGAAGTACTTATTTGCTTGAAGGAAAGTTGTTGCAAATTGCAATTATGGGATTGTCTCGCTCTTTCACTCTTCCAAGTATCATTTTTTCCCCAAATTGTTGCAAATTTCAATTATGGGTATTTGCTCATTTTCTTCCCTTCCGAGTATCATAATTTTTTCCAATGTCTCATACTAGGACCCGAATGATTTTGATCCGAACCGAAATTCCGGGGCGCCGACTATATACTAGGACTCTTTACCTTTTTTTTCTCGTAGCCGAACCAGACTGGGAATACAAACAATTTCGTAATAACAAAAATCATTTACATACACAAAATAACTACCACGCAGTGGTGTCCATCAAAATCTATACACATACCGAGTCCCATTTACATATAAAAAATCAGATTTTTACATTTACAAATCAAAGCGAGACATACCTGATGAACCCCCCACTAGTGTGTCGCCCGTACCTATATGCGAAAGCTAAGCCGCCTCCGTACCTACACCTGATTAAAACCCGTGCTAATCTTTACGCTTAGTGGGAAACATATCTATAACTTATAATTCGATACACATGATTATAATAAATCATAATAAACATATAAATGTAAATGTAGATCATAATCTTTCCCGAATTCATGTAACACATTTACATACATAATTATCCTTGTAACAAACTTATGCTTGCTCGCATATCTCGGGATAATTCAGATCGAACTTATACATATAACAAAACTTTGATACTTACTCCTGATCTACACTTATGGCGACTTATTCTTATTCCGATCTCCCGTAGATTACATACTATTCGCATTCCTTATATGCGCACTAAGCTTATACATATACTTATACTCGTTCCGTAGATTACCATAATTATGTCAGACGTACGTATACTTATTCAGATCTCCCAAAGGACATATATATCGAACTTATACTGATACTTGTCTCGGATTTATAATTATTCAGATCTCCCAAAGGACATCTACTTGAACTTCTGTCATACTAATACTTATCCAAATCTCTCGTAGGAGTCACAGAGCTTAGACTCATCAAGTACCAGAGTACTGGCTGCATCCTATACTTGTAATTTCCTCGTATCCTATACTTGTACTACTCGAGCATATCCTTACTTTACGATTCAGACTGGGGTTACGTGTTTATTCCTTGTCTTACTGGATTCTTATACTTGTGTTAATGAACTTATTCTGTATTTCACTTTATACTTGTGTTACGTAACTTATTCTTTGTATTTCTCGGATCTTATACTTCAGATTACGTAACTTATTCTTGTATTTCGGGATCTTATACTTGTATTACTTGTTATTGGCCTCTTGTACTTCTGAATCTTATTCTTGTATTTCTGATCTTATACTTGTATTATGGATCTTATACTTGGATTACTGAGCATATACTTGTCTCATGCATCTTATACTCAGACATTTTGAGCATATACTTATACAAAAGTACCCATAGTTATTACATAGATTCATTATACTGAGGTACTGTAGTACTACTGACTTATACTTTCTATATTACGTAATTCTATAATTATTTTACCGATACACGAAGCAAATCTGCGAGGGGTACTACGTAGACTTACTTTGTACAAAAGTACCCGTGAGGTACTACGCACGTATGCAAAAGAGGTACCGTGAGGTACATCTCGTAACTTTACCGTGATTCATTTCTTTCGCTTCATTCTTTATTCATAGTCTTATCATATAATTGTTTGACTACCCGCACTAATAATAAGAAATGATTTTTCAGATTTCAGCTTTTTTATTTCACATATGGCTAGAAGCCCACATTCACGACACATTCGCCAATCCTGTCATGTTTGTCATTCAATAGCAATGGGATCTCACATTCAATATCGCACCTCACATATTACTATAGAACATTCACGATGCATTCCGCTTGTCAATCCTCGCCTTGTTTGTCGGTCTGCAAGAAGAATGATTCACATTCAATATTGTAACTTCACATATTACTATAAAAGTCAACATTCACGACAGATTCGCTTGTCGAATCACGCCCATTTTGTCATTCAAGAAGAATGCGAACTCAAAAGACGAATCAGATCGAACGTGCCTCGCCACGTAACAAGAGTGTCGGCGACCGATCGCACGTCCACTCATTCATTCTTCTGGCCCTAGGTAGTCATACTTCATTATATGTCTTCCGTAACTCATAACTCTATCTTAATCACATTCCGTGTTCATGACATATTGCCTTTCATATCATATTCATGTTTCATGAACACCTCTGCATTTCAGATTTTCTATATCTTTCATGTTTCATGTCTATTGCATATGGCATCTCTTATACTTGTACGGTATGATACCTATGTGTTCACACCTCATTCATGTATTCTTATTCCTCTAAGAATCCACTGTACTTGGAAATTGGAATCGTTCCAATTGAATCATCCGAACTCAAGTTATGGATTTTTCATGCCAAACTAGTCATTTTTCCCATATTACATTAGGGACAGTTTGAAATACCCATTTTCGAGGGGTCTTAACTCCATATCTGACACTGGTTCTTTGTACTCCTTTGGAGCTAAGGCGCTAAGGGTTCTTCTCCAACTGGAATCTCCCAAATCGGAGCACCGAAACTCAAGTTATGTCCTAAACAACCCGGACTACTCTATGATCAAACCAACCGTAAATCGCTTGAACATAGCCCCCTTCTTGAGTGAATTTGGCCACATAAGTAATAATTTGAAGGTACCTATTTCGGGCCCCTGTTGCTCTCCTTGGAAGTTTCGATAATCCATCCACTTGAATCACTCAAACGGGATAAGAAATGACCAAGTTATGGTCAAAATACTAACATCGGGTCCAAAATAGAGCATTGGGCACGCATCGATACCTACTAGCCGAAAGAACATTTACGGTACCGGTACCACTGCTTGGTACCTATCACCCTTGAAATTTCCTAAAATGTGATTTTTCTCCCATTTTTCCATATTTTTCTACCCAAATCAACTCAATAATCAATATACACATCAAAACCACTCATATTCAATCTTGTAACCTCTATTCTACTGGGTGATCTTTCAATACACATCTTATACACTCTATCGAACTCAAACATACTTTATATTCATATCTTATACAAGGCCTTAGGGTTTTACTCAACCCCAACTTCAAGAAATATGTGGTTAGGAAAAAGTTCCTATCAAAAACCTAGAACAAGAACAAACATGTCCATACTCTACATAACCCTTAGAACCCAAAAACACATGTAATGGGAACTCTAGGTCCTCTCATAACAAAACCCTAAAAAACAAAGGGATTTGTGATGATTTCCATAAAAGAATTCATTCTAGGGTTAGGTTTCTTACCACCTAAAACATGTATCCATACTAATAGTCATAGTTCCATACTAAATGTTAGATCTCCATACAGCCCATACCAAAATCATAGAAATCCATACCTTTCTTCGCTTCTCCTTCTTCTTCCTCTTCTTCTTCTCTTTCTCCTTCGCCTTCATATAGTTTGCTCTCTTTGGAGACCCAAAATATGAGATATTTTGTTGTCTCAAGCTCTTTTTATACTTAATGTTTATAGTTATTACACATAGGTCATCCAACTTTCTATTTATTGCTTTACAACTTCTGTTATATTCTAATTTAGCCCACACTCTTCTTATCTTATGACTTCCATCCTTTTCGCCAATTGCTATTGTCTCTTGTGTCTTCAGAAATTTTCTGCTTCAATTTCCATGTTTCGCATTTAAATCACGCCGAAACATTCAACAGGCTTACAAAATACCCTAAACATGTCGAAACCGCTAATGATATTTCCGTGTGTTACATGTGGCCAACCTTGCTGCAAAAATAACATTTAATATATTTTCTAGATTTGGATGTTCTCTCAAAACCAAGAAGATTTCTACTTTGACTTTTTCCACGCCTTTATGGTTTTTCTTGTCTTTCTTGTTTTTCATGAATAAGTACTCTAGAAGAAGATTCAACATTTTCTTTCCTTCTAGCCTCTTCATTCAACAAGTTATCTTTAATACTCTCTATAGTTAGAATCTCATTTAGAGTGGAATTACTAACTTTTACCACCAATGTCTCCAACACGTGCAAGGAGCTGTTAAGTAATGATGATTGCATCTCATCATCAATGTTCTTTCATGGCAAACAACTTGCTCTCACAATACCTTGAAAAGAACCGATATGATAAACCATGTCAGTTCTATCCTTGTACTTAAATCGACAGTCTTCTAATTATAGTGTATTTCCCACGTTTTCTCGTTGTGCTAGTTTTCAGTTTTTTCAAAACAACATCTACTTTCGCTTTTATCATAAATGTGTTCATGTAGCAGTTGTATAAGTAAATTTATCTTTCTACGCTCAACATCCCAATCCTCATCAAACGTGTCATATGATTTTTCTTTCAATCTAATGGGCTTGTATAAATCTTTACAATAGAGCAAATATTCCATCACACACTTCCAAGTGGAATAATTCAACGAATTTAATTTTATCATACCATTATCCATTTTAGCACCCAAAAAAAAAAACTTCAATCAACCAAGCTCTAAGACCACTTTGTTGGGAAAGATTGTCAAATAATAATGATTTTAAAAATGACATTTCCCTCTTTGTGTGCCAAAATAGGTTCAACAAACAAATAAGCCAACAACAAAGGCAACCAAGCAATAATAAATCAACCACAATGAGACAACAATTTTTACATGGAAAACCCAAAACGAAGCACAAACACCATGGGATCCGTAAGCTACGTAAACTTCCACTATTTTAACAATGCTAATAATGGGTTACACCAAGTTCTTCTCTAACAAGCAAACTAGAGGCTCACAACAACTATACATCAAGACTATCATTCTTGGAACACCAAAACAATAAACATCATCCTAATGACAGATAACTCAAGAAAGAAAAGGAAAAATTTCACCAAAGGGTGAAATGGCTATATGGGTATTGTGGAGAGAGTTAACCAATGATTCAGACCTCTAGGATTGAAGAACACTTCGCAAGGAATCAACATGCCAAATTTGAGCCAAAACGAAAAAGGTTTGGTCTTCTAATCTTCATGTAACACCCCGTTACGAGAGAGTATAATAAAGATTTGAAACCGTAGGGAGCGTATAATGAGCACCAAGTGTCAAGCATTGTATTATTTAGGAAGTTATATTCGGGGTAAATGATAAATTTAGTGAACCCTAAATTGGTAAAAGAAAAGGCAAAGTTGTAATTAAGCAAAAATGATATGAAACCATAATTTGAGTAAAGATGAGATGCCAAATAAAATTTAAAAGTTGATGCTGTAATATTAAAAAGGATGGAGGACTAACTTATAATTAAGTCAAAATGGTTATAAAAGCAGTAGATGAGATAAAACCAATGTCTCATTTGGTCTCAAAAGGCTAGGGCTTCACGCTTGGTGAGAAAAGAAGAGGAAGAAGAGGAAGCATGAGGAGGGAGAAGAAGAAGAAAGACAAAAAAGCAGATAAAGTTTTTGTTTTGGAATCAAGGTATTTCTTGATTCCTGTGTGGTTTCGTATGGAGATTAGTTGTTCCTCATTCTGTGGTTTTGTGGAAGAGGATCACCCAAACCCTGATTTGGTTGAGGTTATTTGGGTAAACCCCAATTGGTGGAAAATAAACATGAAATCATCATATTTATATGGTTTTAGAAGAATCGTGGACCTCGTTGAATTCATACATTTTCACCTGTGGTTTAGTGGTATGAGGTTCCAAACCACCACCAAGGTGTTATGGAGCCAGCTTTTAGATAAATCTACGCTGATTCTCGAGGTATTATAGAATATAGAAGTTGTATGAAGAGAAATGGTACCAAAATAGGGAAAGAAGCAATTATAAGGGGTTCCTGCTTGCATCAGATCAAATGTGGCGGTACCAGATTTCACCTGCCAGAAGCCAATCTGCACGGTGACATACAAGCGGTACCAGTACCGCCAACATATTAGAACCCACGGCATCGATCAGAGTGGTACCTGACGCAATGCCCAATATGCCCATATTTGTGTATTTTTGTATAATTAAGCCCAAAATCATACACCGATAGTAAGGGAACCTTACTAGATGATTAAAAGAAGTTCAAATAAGCTTGGAACTCGATGAAAAACGTAGCGTACCTCACCGCCTCAGCGAAGAAGTTGAGTGTGACAAGTCTATACACGCGTTATTAATGCTATACATAGGCGATTAATGTGTTCCTATTCGCTTGAGTGTGTAGGCTAAAGAAGCGCGCGAAAATTCGCGAATCGCTCTCAAGTTTAGTGTGTTAAAACGAGCTGTTTAACCTATTTTTCTCAAATACTAGTGTATTATTATTATAAAATATTTTACACTGGTATTTAATGGTTTTGAGTTGTAAAACCATAATTCAAAGAGCAAGCAAATGGTTTTGATTTAAACCATATTTGAAAAGCAAGCAAATGGTTTTGAATTAACAAACCATATTTAAAGCAAACAATGGTTTTGAATTATTAAACCATGTTTCAAGCAAAGCAAGCAAATGGTTTGAAGTTGTAAACCATATTTCAAGAAAGGCAAGCAAGAAAGCAAAGAGAATATTTTCAAAACAAGCCTAACTAAAAATCCCTATTTTTAAGAAGATAACGGCCGAAGTATTCGCACGCGTACGGGCGCAGGGATATCATTCATGCATTTTAGACGGCCTCCGGCCTGGGCAAACGAGGTCATGCATCATGGCATTTAAAGGAGATCGTGGCACGATAGAGGCATATAGGTTAACGCTAAGAACTAAATTATGGGTGATGGAGACCTGTGCCAATTCCATCATATTTACCGAAAAAGGTGAGTGAAGTGTGCCCAGCCCTTCCACTTAGGCGAAGCGACCTGTAGTCCAGCCACCCCAAGACAATCAATGCCCAAGCTCCCGTGTTCACTAGGTACAAAGAAGCGCGAAAGGCCTCCAAAGGGTTGATGATTTATGAGCATGTTTATACGCATTTAAAAATCAACCACCGCGCACCTGAGCCCAGTTCCCGCTTTATTTCAAACGAGCTTGGCTGAGCCCAAAGTTCCCGTGGTGATTTTAAAGAAAACGGTTAAGCCCAGGCTCCCGTTTTATTTTAAAGCAAACGGTTGAGCCCAGGCTCCCGTGTTTATAAAAAATTTTAGAAACTTTTAAAGCAAGAGATTTGAGAAAAGTTTTAGAAACTTTTAAAGCAAGAGGTTTATAAAAAGTTTTTATAAACTTTTAAAGAAAAGCAGAGTAAAGCAAGCAAGCAAAAGATTTGAGAAAAGTTTTAGAAACTTTTAAAGCAAAGCAAAGCAAAGTAGTTAAGAAAGACTTCGAAAATATCCTCAAGAGTTTTTGCGTTTTGAGATATTTTAAAAGCAAACATTTTATAAAGCATACACTCACGCATCAAGTTAGGGGCCTATTATTTTGTGTTTTAAAACTATTTTCCAAGTACGTACCTGACGCCGAGCAAAGCTGTGATTCCTCCTAACATTTGTAACAAAGGTTGTTATTAATAATATTTTTGTAAGGAAATACTTTGAATTTGTATAATGGAGCATATATGTATGTACATAGTGTAGTTTTGTGGAAATGTGTGGGGTTGGCTGTCACAGATGACAAAGTGTAAACTCGTGTAATACAGATTCGGGGAATATGTCCTATACGCAAACTCGACATGTCGAGATTTTTAACAAATCATAAGTTGGAAAAAAGAAAAAAAAAATATACGAGTTTTAAGCAAGCAATACGGCTTCGCTTCACAAGAAATTTCTAGTCGTTAAAGGTAATCTACTGATTTCGTGGAGTGGTTTCCAAGACACCCGCTAGTGTGGGGTGGGGCTAGGCTACTTCATGTCAAAGATTCAAACCCTAGCCCATTTTCCTTCTCTTTAAACCTTCTCCCCTCTTTTCGTAAAATTGTGCTCAAGACACTACCAGCAAATTCCTCCTTTGATTTTTTTTTATTTCAAACCATGGACGAAATATTGATCCAACCCACGAACGGGCGGACTCCAACACCTCTCAACCCACAAACACCAAAGAATGACGAGCAAGTATAACAAAAGAATAGTGAGTTTCGTCCGGAGCAAATTTTGCTTTGTTTTTTTTTCTTTTTTGAAAATAGATAAATTTATTGATTCATGTTAACAATGCATTTGAAGAAACATGTAATCAAGAGTATTAAAACTCAAAAGTAGACGTTTTTATTGATTTCATGGAGATATCCATTACTCGAGTTCTATTTTCCTTCTTATTTGTGAAATAGTGCACCTTAACGTACACAATTCTCCAAAAAAGATACCCTATTACCATGTTTTGTATTTACATGTATTTTATAACATAATCAAGAGTTTTACAAAAAAACACCACACGATGTTTTTTATCAAAATAATGTTATTTTTCCAAAATTCATTTTCCAAAGGGTCCTTTAATCAAATCACCTTTGTTTCTCCAAGACAAAGACCCTAACAAAACATTCAGTTTCATGGGACCCACAACCATCTCGTTTCACTCTCTTCCAATCCGATCATAGTTTTGGATTCTCAATCATCACATACAAGTCTCATCTTGGTATGGCGATTGCCAAATCGATTTGGCTTTCTAAGTGTTAATACCCTATTATGGTTCAAAGTCCGTGATATCGATTATCAACTATATCGATTTGGTATCAATCGAATCGTAAAATAAGAAAATTCAAAAATTCAAAAAATTGTATAAATATTATATAAATTATTAAAAATTAGATAAAATTAAGTTCAAAATTAAAAAATGTGATAAAATAAAATTACATTATATTTAATATTATTTAAATGTTTATAAAAGTATTCATGGAAAGGTATTTATGATAATATCAAGTGCATAAATGATTTTAGTTCAACATACACATTTTTATATTGGAGAGTACGAATGTGATAAAAAGGATTTGTTCATAACTTGAATATGTGATGAGAATGATTGATTTAATGATTTATTATTATTTTTCTTAAAGTTATAAATATATAATAAAAAAATATTCATTAATTGATAGAAGCATATGGGAATAGTTTTTAATTTTTTTATGCTAAATATAATATATTATTTTAATTTAATATTTTGATTTTTAATATAATCATAGTCAGTTTTTTTATCAAGAGACTCTAAATAAACCATTGAAAATGATTTTTTATTAACTTACTCCAATTAGGAATACAGTTATGTTCTATACCGTATTTGTGATCCATTTCGGCTCTAATGAGAATTAATCTAAATGTGATATGGCTTAAAGGTGTGCATGAGGTGTGCACGAGTCCACTTAAAACACTTCATGACCTCACAGATAAGAAAATAATAATAATAATAATAATTTCATCCTTTATTCATCTTCCCTCACTGTTCCGTTTCTTTCACTCGCCCTCACGCCAAGACCGTGTCGACACTTCGTTTTTCCTCCCTTCCACCGCCTAGATGTCGGCCGCATCCCAAATTCTGGGTTGTCTACGCTATTTTTACTTTTGCAAACCCCTTTCTTACATATATAATATTTAATTTACCTATTTTAGCAGAGAAATTAAGGCATTGCCGCGGGTGCTCCACCTCCACCGGTTCGCACACCGAACAACGACATTTTTAAGGACATTCCTGATGCATGCGTGGCTACCGATGACACAAATCTTCCGTAGTCATCAAAACGTGATGGGCCATGAGGTCATTCTCTGTTTCACAAGAACCTACTGCTCTGTATTTTCTTAGGTGTCTTAATAAGTTTCATTCCTATAGAGCATTTCATTGATCGTGCTAGTGTTTGTATGCTTTTGTTTTGGAGAGCTTGCTTATTCCTGAAGGTGAATCACCTTGAAAATTATGTTTTTCAACATTCATACCGAATTATGTAATAAGAGCATTTATGCGGCACGGCCAATTAAAGTTCAAAATTAATCACATTGAAGTTTTTTTATTTGTAGATATCAACCACAATTACATTTATATTTATAAATAAAACTGAAAATGAGTGAGATCCAAATAACCATTGACAAACCAAAGAAAAATAATAAAAAATCATGAGTTTAGTGGCACCTTATCTTGAAGCTTACATATAAGCAAAAGGCATCACCGCAAGCTCCTATAATATTTCACACAAATGTTAGTCACTTCCATGTTGGTAAATCATAGAAAAAAACTTGCAAGGGCGTAGGGGGAATCTCATACCTTACATCCACCAACATTTCCTTGCACTAAAATCATATTGTCATCAATGTCCCATGAATCCAGGCCAAATGTTGTTAAAGTTTTTCATCTATCTCACTCATCGATACCTTGCGGTAATCATGTATAACTTTACTATCCCCTTGCTTGTTATTTTTGTTCCTCTTAATTCTCTCTTGCAACATTGTAAAATATAAAAAAATAAAAAAATAATCGGAATATATATTATATACATATTAAGCTATAGATTTTAAGACACAAATCAAAATACTTTTTTCCAAATGCACTATAAATATTTCTACATAACAAAGCAAACCTCAGATGATTTGTTTATACCAAGCAGAAGTATATGGCCATGAAATTCACATCCATTTCCCTTTTTCATTCCACTTACTAATCGTAACTACAAGCTGAAAGTCCAAATTTGAGCATAGTAAAACCCTTGTCTACATTATACTCAAGGGCATTCAGAACCGACCCCAAGCAAATTTCTCTATGTTCTAGATCCGTAAAGATGGTAAATGGTGTGCACAAGCACAAATTTTCCTATTTGAAAAACAAAAATAAAGAAATAAGATAAACAAGTCAAAACCTAAAGCCGAAACTTAATCAATTTTACAACAACTAACCTTTATGGCCATCATATCAGTAGTAGAAAAGTCAGTATTAACTTAAACAATGTCTCAAAGCATGCCATCTCTCTCTGCTGACATCCATTCACCCTTGCCTGCAAATTGTTGATTCCCGCCATCATCTCGCAACACTGTGCAGTCTTGTGCTATAGTTCCATCAATGCAAGCCAATTCAACTAGCTTTCCTCTCAAATTCCTTTGGGGAATTCCTCCCCAACCGGCATTGGGGATGATAGTCAAAATTGCCACGGCATATATTTGAGAAGATGAACAGTCCATGCCCTCAAAAGCATCTCTATTAAAGTGAAAGATCAAACTCATAATTCCCAAAAGTATTAAAACCAAATGGAAACCCTTCAATACAACTCGATATAAATATACAACTTGTTTACCAAGAATTTGAAAGTTTCCTTGAATATGAATTCTATTTTGAGCAACATTATTCATGATCGTCGTCCATTGTGTGAGAGGAGTATATTTCTGCCACACATAGCAGTTATGCTTTCACCTTTGATCATTTTGGGAATGAACTTATCAAGGCACATAAAAATGCAGAGTAATAGGTTCTCGTGGAAATGTAGAATGACCCTCATGGCCATCCCCCAAAAATTTTTGATGACTAACGGAAGATTTGTGTCAATGCGAGCCACGCATGCATCAGAATGTCATAAAACATCCGTTGTTCCGATATGTAATGAACATCGAGGTGAACACCAACGACAATGCTATTAATTTTCACAAACAGTAAATTCAATATTAATATATGTAAAAGAAGGGTTTGCAAACTGGGTTTAGGGTTTTAGGATTTAGGATTTGTGGTTTGTGGTTTAGGGATTAGGCTTAGGTTTAGGGTTCGAGGTTTGGAGTTCTGGTCTCTGGGTTTAGGCTCTTTGGGTTTCGGTTATTTCGGTTTTTTGGTTTCGGGTTTCAAACAGTTCGGGGTTCGAGGTTCAGGGTTCGCTTATGGGTTAGGTTGGGGTTAGTTAGGGGTTAAGTGGTTGGGGCTCAGTTTGTGGCTTGTGGCTTGGGGTCAGGCCTGGGGTTAGGTTTAGGTTTAGGTTAGGTCAGTTAGGCTTAAGGCTTGGGGTTTAGGTTTGGGGGTTAGTCAGTCAGTTAAAGGCTTGTGGTTTAGGGGTTAGGTTGTAAGCTGGGCTTAGGTTTAGGGATTAGGGCTTAGGATTGTGGCTTGTAGGGTTAGTCAGGGTTAAAGGTTGCAGGTTAGGCTTAGGCTTGTACTAGTGGGGTTTAGGGTTTAGGTTTTCGGTTTAGGGTTTAGGGCTACTTAAGCTTAGTGGTTTTGCTTAGGGTTTGTGGTTTAGGCTTAGGCTTGTGAGTTTAATGCTTGGGGTTTAGAGTTTAGGGAGGGTTTAAGGTTTAGGGTTAAATGACTGTATTAACATTGAAACCAAATTTGACATGAAAAAAATTAAAATAATGCTCCATTTGGTTTGAAAGAAAACAAGAGAGAAAAAGAAACAAAAACCAGAACTAGCTAAACTGGGTCATAAACTACATGCAAAGCACTCATTTCATTTGTCCATCCTGGGAGTGGAAATTTTTATTGATTTCATCTGTTGAAGAAGGGGACCTGATAAATAGAACCTGGCTGGATCAGTCTGGGATGGCAATACCCATTTCTAATTGGTTCCACAAGGTTTTCTAACGCTGGAGGGATGCAACCGCACTTGGTTACCAGTCTTCCCTTCGAAAGGAGATGCTATCCAAAACAAAAAGAGACAGAGAGCTTCCAATTTACCCCCGATTCGAAAGACGGAAAAATTGGTTTCGAAAGACTTTTATGGCAAGGAAGACATTTCGAGAAGTTGTGGAGTTTTCTTTGAGAAGCATTCCCATCCTCTCGGTCTGCAAAATGGGTACTAAGGAAAGAGGGAGGTGAAGCATCCTTCACACGCTGGTAGGTCTTTGGTAGTTCTTTGCGCTCAGAGTACTAAACCAGATTCTTGGTCTCTTCCACACTGGCCCTAGGTATTATAAAAATCTAACAATATATGATCTCCACCGTTGGATGAAAAGTGGCTTGATCCTAATCGTTAAACGGTATTCTTATCTCTTCCACACTCTGTCCTATGTATGAAAAAAAATCTAACAATATATGATCTCCACCGTTGGATGAAAAGTGGCTTGATTCTAATCGTTAAACAATATTCTTATCTCTTCCCCACTATGTTCTAGGTATGACAAAAAAATCTAACAATATATGATCTCCACCGTTGGATGAAAAGTGGCTTGATCCTAACCGTCAAACGGTATTCTTATCTCTTCCACAATTGATCTATAAATGATGACTCTTTCTAAAACTCTAAACATCTCTCTCTTTACCAGCAGAATCACTAAACATATATCTCTACAAAAACGTCATCAAGAGTTAATTTGTACAGAGTTCAAAAATACTCTACGGCGTTTCATATTCGAATGAGGATGACCAACTTTGCCGTGGTATATCTCATGTTTCTTAAAATCCACCAGCATAAACCAATCTACTTTCAATTTTGGTCTTCAGACAGAGATTGAATATCACAAGCCGTTACTCAATGCATATCACTCAAGTTTGACCTAGAAGATCACTGACATCTCGAATGCAAGTAATCAATGCAGCAATCAGCATATTAAGAGGATGCATTCAACAAATTGAAATTTTGAATCCAAGTGGTGCTTTTGAACAAGATATTGTAAATATTTTATAAATTTGAGTTATATGGATTTATGAAATTCATTTTATTCATATTTTCATTCCATTTTTTTTAGCTTTAATTTTTAGTCGTATTATGCAGTTAAATCGAGCCAAAGCCTTACTAGTACAAGATCCAAATTATAATAAAGGATTCAAATTTGATCATGTGTGGCCCTCCTTAAAGATATAGAGAAATATTATGATATTAATAGCCTATAAACCCAGGTCGTCAAGAGATATGATTTCTAAATAAGTATCAATGATCAGACTCTTCCACGTCAAAGTTTGTAGGAGCTTCGTCATTTTGTATCGATTTAAATGCAGACTTCGAAATTGAAAAGCAAGTTAACGATTTTGATGACAATAATGATTCAACTGAGCGACCTATTGGGAGGAACAACTAAAAAATGAAAAAGAAACAAGGTGAGAAGATGCTACAATATTTTAAATCCATAAAAAAAGATAGTGAACAAATAATGGTTAAGTTTACTGAAACTCAGTCTATACTCCAAAAGAGTTATGAACTCTAACTGTTATGAAACAAATGAGGCCAAAAAATTAGAGTTGCGAGAACGACGCTATGAATAAAATTTCCATTAAAAATATGGATTCCATAAAAGATCCAATTCTACGTGATATTCTTTTAAAATGAATAAAAGAAAATTTATGAAAGAAGGGCTAATGAGCAACAATTTGAAGGAGGAAGCGGATCATCCAATGCATTTGACAAGAATTTTGATGGTTTTGGAGGAAGTGGAGATGTCCTTTCAAATTTCTAAATAGTTATTTAGAAGTATTTATGTCCGTAATTTTATTTTTAAGTTATGTTGTTGTTGATGTTATTTATTTATTTTTTATCATGTATTTTTAATTTAAGGAAATGGTAATGTTAATGTTATTGCTTTTTATTATATTATTGAGTTTT
This sequence comes from Tetrastigma voinierianum, assembly GCA_016808115.1. Classification (NCBI taxonomy): domain Eukaryota; kingdom Viridiplantae; phylum Streptophyta; class Magnoliopsida; order Vitales; family Vitaceae; genus Tetrastigma; species Tetrastigma voinierianum. The sequence continues at coordinate 8,365 of JAEQBH010004765.1, read as the reverse complement.
TGCATTAAAAATATTACCAATTCTATAAAGTAATTATTAAAATAATAAATTTTTATATACAGTAAATAATTTAAATGTCATTATATTAATATATTACTTATAATATATATTAAAAACTTAAAATTTTATTAAAATATATTCAATATTATACTATCTTAATGAAATATTTTCAACGGTATATAATTTTTATAATAATTCAATTTTTATTTATAATTATTAATCAAATTATTTTTCTAAAATAACCTAAATATCTTCAAAACTCCTGTCCTACGCTATTGCTGAATCTCATCTCCTGCATTTTTCTGACCTAGTCCTTAAACACATTGCGAGGATCAAATGTCGGTAATTGCCTCTGTGATTGAGTTCGAATTTATTTGATGAATCCGCGCCAAGTGGATTTGGTATTTTGTGAACTTCCAGAGCCTGAGGTGCCTTCTTTGGAAGAACACGTTTCGAATCCTAATCTGTTCAGGTTGTCCTCAAGAACACATTGCTTTTGGAATTTTCTCATCCAACTTTCTTGGTATGTCTGTGACTGTGGACGGTGTTAATTGTATTTATTGGGTCATTTGAGCACCAGCCCTATGGATATATATTTTAGGTCGATACTCAGTACTACTGGCTGTGAGATCTGGAGTTAGGCTATGGCTTCGCCTTGTGTTAAGCTTGCAGTAGTTTCATGGGTAATAGCCATCTCTCAAGAATCTTTATTTGTGGCCTTCTAGACCTTTTCAGCTTTTGAAGCTCGAGCCTGGTGGGTCATCAATCAGGTAATACTTTGTGTTGGGGTGGTGGAAAAATGGAAGAAAACAGTAGGATTTTTTGCTTTATTGAAAATGGAAAAAAAAATCCCAATTAAGCATAATAGTTGGTTATCCAGTATTAATAGGCACAGGAGTTGAGGCTTAGGGGTGTTATATCAGGTAACCTATGTTTGGATGGTCTGGAAATGGAGGAAAATAGATGGTTCATTTTTTTTTGGTTTATAACTAGAAATGGGGGAAATATTGATACCCAGTTAAGCGTCAGAGGAGGCTCTATTAGGTCCAGAAGTTGAAGGCTAAAGGTCTCAAGTAGGTGACCTGTGTTTGGGGGGTGAAAATCTGGATTATACAAGTAGGGAATTGTTTAACATATGGTTTTTATGTCAATATACTGAACAGTGATTAGGAGTTAGGGTTGGTGCATTGAGAGTGAGGGGATTAGGGTTCAGTCCTAGTGAAGATTAAAATTAGGTATTTATATATATATATATATATATATATATATATATATATATATATGGTTTTGTTGGTTTGATTTACTAGAAGTGGAAAATTAACATCCCCAATATCTGGACACACTTAGTTGTATTTGGCCTAGAAGTTGAACTATTTTTAGGGTTATTTTGTATTTGGGTGGTGGGAAATTGATAAAAAACATTGAAGTTTTCAATAACATGATCGCTATATTATCTTGTTTTGGTTTCGAAACAAGAACTGGATGCCCACTCAAGCAAAACAGTTGGCTGAACTAGGTGCAAAAGTTGAAGCCATCTAGGTCTTCAATTGTGGTGGAAATGGATTTAAGATGGCAGAATCAAAGAAAAAGGGGAGATTAAAGTAGACTTATGGGTCTTGGCAATAAATTCATGATTCAACTTTGTGTGACGTCATGGTTCTCTTGTTGTTATATTTTTCTAAGGCTAGATATTCCAGTGTTAAGGGTCCTCAATTAGGTTCCATCTCAGCTCTTTTTTTTCCTAGTGTTACAGAAGCAAGTTAGAGAACCCTACGAGGTCTCGATTAATAAATATCTGATAGAGAAATCTTTTCCCCCTTTCATCATCTAGCATTTTTATTTGAGTGTCTAGATAGAGCTATTGGCAGTTTTTATTTCATTGCCCTTGATCCAGTTGGGTGAGAAAACTCCGAAAGAGACATAGAGAGTTTGAACTCAAGCTTATGCCCCTTCTGTCTTGTTTGTTACTGTAGAACCTTCAGAAGAGGAGAACATAAATTGAGAACTTTTTTTGTCTGATATTTTTCCTTAGCTTCCAAAAAACTCAAAAAAATGAGCATTTAATGTCTATTTGGGTTGCTGGAACTCAGAAAGAGAAAGTAAATTCAGCTGAGTGTAAACTTTTTCTTTGGGTAAAAAATAATGGGTATTGTAAACATAAAAGCTCCTAATTTTCACTTCTTTCTGAAGCCTTCAGAAACTAAACAGAGCATGTGCATGGAAGACCCAAGGCACTTCCCTGATTATGGAAGAAATCTCTTCTCCGGTCTCTTTTGAGATCCTTTCTTGAAACTTCTTTAGGGTTTAAGTAAAGATGCATAATTAAGGCCTTGATCATTGTCCACGTTTCTCATTCATGTATTGCTCTAGATGATAGATTCCTATGAGACCTTCATAGTTTTTCATTCCTTCATGGTTCAAACAACATGATTTGGTAGCTTGTGCTGCTTTTACTGTCTGTATCTATTGACCTTAAGACGCCTCAGACGCCTATGAATTACAAACTAGTGTCCTTGACCATTACAGCAACACAGGACTGGCCCTGTGTTACATAGTCGGGCAGTTTTCGTCTCGACCGTTATGGTAGCGTACGGCACACTCCAGTCCAGTAACACAACCCCGACCGCTATGATGTATGGTCATTCCACTAGCCCCTGATCTCATTCCGAGTTGACATAACCTGGTGTGAGATAATGCTTTTTGACCGAGTGCTTTGATGTATTGTTTCCCTATTGGAAAGTTCGTAACTTCCTTTTAGTGATTGTAGTCCTTCTTCCTTTCTTTCATCTCTTTGACTGTTTTTTTTTTTTTTTTTTAAAATTTACGACTTCATTCATGATATCCAGGACTTTCATTTACGCTTTGTGGAGGTTCCTAACCCCCTTTATTCAGGGAGGTTCATAACCTTCTTAACTCATGGAGGAGGTACTTGACCCTCTTTATATAGGGAGGAACCTTTTCACAAGGAGGGTGCGTAGCCTTTGGAGGTCCATACCTCTTTCATTCATGAGTGAGTATAGCCTTTTGGAGGCCTAGCAACCCTTGCTGTATAGAGAGAAGGAGTCCCAGCCTTGGAGGCCTCAGAACGTAACTCATGTATGGAGAAGGGAGCCCACAGCCGTAACCCCGTGCAGATGAAGAAGGCCTCGTACCATTTTTTGGAGTGTCTACAACCTTATGTATGGAGAAGGAGGCCCGTAGCCTCTTTGGAGGTCAAGAACCTCGTATGGAGAAGAAGCCCGTAGCCTTTTGGATGTCTCAGAATCAATATTGTTAATGAGGGCATAGGCCAATGTAGCAAATAAATAACACATAATAGTTTTTATAGAAATGGCATGGTTTTTATATTGTAATGCAAACAATATAATACAACTGCACGACAATGAGAATGCCCATCATTACTCCACAATCACGTAAAATAGATAACAAATATGTTGTAATTAGTCCTATATTACAATGTATAAGTATTTGGTATAAAACATTAAGTTGTTTTGAGCTTGACTTAGCCTTAAAAAAATGCAATACATAAAGCATTATTGCACTTTTAGTGTATGACTCTGATAGGAATAGAGAATTCTATTCTAGTTTTTCAACAATCATACACTCAAGCAAAATTTAATAACAGAAAAGGAATGGAAAAGAAGCTTGTATTGGCTATTCTGGAAAAATGCATTCAACAACAAACATACTCTCAAAAAAACATAACAATGGAGACAAATTATCCAGAAGAAAAATAACAGAAGAGATCTATGTGCCTGAAGCACAGGCTAGGGAATATCCCCTTCCTTCCTCAGCCGTTTCACCCCCTGCTCCAAAACAGAATGTCCTTTTGTAAAGCTGATTCTGCTCCTTTACTGTCCTTCCTACACGCCCCTCTATTTTTTCTAGAGTACACACACCAAAATTGGCTGACTTGGTGTTTTATCCTACTTTCCTGCTTTGGATCCTTCTTTATCACTCTGTGTTGGAGATACAATTTTCAAAATCCAAATTTTAATGCGTACATCATCAATATGTGAAAGAAAGTCATATTATGAATAGTTCCGCTTATCTAAACCTGGTTTGAAAGTATATCCTTCGTTCTGAAGAAAATCTTGGTAAATATTAAAATATCTAATTGCTTTTACCTTATTTTAACCCTTTGAAATAGTGGAATATTTTGCCCTCGAGTCAACTTATTTTTTGCCTCTATCAACGGTCTATGGTTTCAGAATGATTTAATTACAAATAAATTTCAAAAGTAAAATCCAAAAGGTGTTCTCATAATATGCCTTCGTGGTTATCGAAATTTGTAATGTAATGGGTTTCACATACTATCTGTCGTCCTGTCTCATTCTTACATCAGATTTGAGAATTTAATTTATGAGAAACTGCAAAATCTGTCCAATCGTCACGACAATACAAACACAGAAAATCTGAAAGCATTCACATTGTCCTTAAATGAAAATCTTACTAGGTGAATATCTTTAGAAGAAATAATTCTCAATTGGGATATTAAGCCTAACAAAGAAAGCAATATTCGTATCGAGGTTACATGTCCCAAATGAAAATCTTATTTGCCATATTATCTTTATAAGAACATAATTTCAATTAGCTAAGCTTCAACAAAGAAAGCAACAGTTTGCATTTGAGCTACGACTGTCTCGAACTAGAAGTAGACAAGGCAAGTAAATGACTGTATTAACATTGAAACAAAATTTGACATGAAAAAATTAAAATAATGCTCCATTTGGTTTGAAAGAATACAAGAGAGAAAAAGAAACAAAAACCATAACTAGCTAAACTGTCAAGCAACCACATGCAAGCTCCTATTTCGACGGTCCTGAGGGGAAATTTTATTGATTTCATCCTCTGCTGTTAAGAGGACCCGATAAATAGAACCCGCTTGATCACCCGATGGCAATGCCCACATTTCCTAATTGGTTCCACAAGGTTTTCTAACGCCGAGGGGGTGCAACCGCACTGCTACCGCCTTCCCTCTCGAAAGGAGATGCTATCCAAAAACAAAGAGACAGAAGCTTCCACCTTATTCCTAATCGAAAAGACGGAAAATTTGGTTTCGGAAGACTTTATGGCAAGGAAGACATTTCGGTAGTTTGCAGTTTTCCGGTGTGCCACTGATCCTTGGCTCAAAAAGTATACTCAAGGAAAGAGGAGGTGAAGGTCCTTCACGCAAAGGGTCTTCTGAGTTCTCTCGCGCCTAGAGTGCTACAAAACCAGGAGGGCTTTTTCTTCGTGGGGCTTTGGGTCCTATTTCTATTCCCACTCAATTTCTTTCTCCCCATGTTTCACTGTCATCTACTTTCTTCAATTCCTTTGGAGTCCAATCTAATTTCATGGAAAGAGCCCCAAAGTGACTATAGTGGAACAAATCTTAATGCCATGGATGACATTCCCATTTTGGAAGGCGTAAATTCCCCAAAGGAGGCCAATAACCAAATGCAAAAAGATGTCTTCAGTCAAGGGGGGATAAATTAGCAACCTAGAAGTGCACAATGTCTCAAACAATGTTTCTACCCAAGATCATGAACTCAGAAATTCGTAAGTTTTCGTTGAGGGTCTTTCCTGTAATAAATGGCTAAAGTGTCATCATTTCAAGCGTTGAACTCAATTGTTAAGGAAGATCGCTGAAGTGGCTGGGCTTCAGAAGGTCGTGTTTCAAACTGGTATATGTGTATGCTAGAGAAAAAAAGGAGAGTGGTTCTGGATTGAATAGTCTCGCTTGAGAGTTAGTCACATATCGTTTTTAATGAAAGTAATTTGTTGGAATACTAAAGGACTGGCCTCTAAGAAGAAGAGAAGTTTGGTCAAAGAATTTTTAAAAGCCCAAGATCCGTGAATGCTGTGGTGGATGCTTCAAAGAAACAAAGGAGAGATGGAGCAAAGGTTTTCGAGGCAAAGACTGAGAGTGGGAGAGGGAGAGGTAGAGATTTGGTAGATCTTCCAAATTGTGGGGCCTCATGGGGTTGTGGATAATTGGGATCAAATAAGTTTGTTTGCTACTGAGAAGGTGTTAGGCTCTTTCTCTCTGCTTTCTATGAAGCCTTATGTGGGAAGAAGGATCCTTTGGTTAACTTCAATATATGGGCCAACAATCTATGATTTGAGGAAGGATTTTGGATGAAAATCAAGACTTATTTGGACTTACTGTTCAAAGTGGTGCGTGGGGAAGTGATTTAAATGTTATAAACTTATAAGTGATTTTTTCTAAAATTAGGTGGCAATAGATTACCCAAACATGAGACGGCTGATGAGCTACCAGGGATTTAGGAGTTGATCGACCCTCCTCTTAGAATGCTTCTTCACTGGTCAATATGCAAGGTTCCACTTGCAAAAGGGTCGACAAAATTTTTGTTCCTACTGCGGGAGTAGGATAATTTCTTGTACATCCAAGAGGCTTTGCAAGATGGACATCCGACCACGCCCAGTTTTTTGATTACAACTCTTTCTGCTTGGGATCTCAACACCTTTAGATTTGGAGAATATGGTTAGCAAACTGGAGTTTACAACACTCTTTTTCAAGATGGTAAGAGTGCCGCTGAATGGACTTGAAGGGTATAGATTTAAGAGGAACCGGGAGTCTCATCAAATCAAAGCTAAAAGAGTGAAACAAGGATATTTTTGAATTTCAGGGAGAGGAAATCAACCATTATCTCTGACATTAGGTTCGACCATGAACAAGAAGGGAGTCTAAACTAGGATACTTGCTTTGAGGTGTTTGACAAGAAAAGAGCAGGAGGAAGTCAATGAAGGAAGAAGTGTTTTGGAGACAAAGATCTAGGATTAAATGGATCAAAGAAGGGGATAGCAACTCTAAATTCTTCCATAGGATGGCCAATGGGAGAAGAAAAAAGAAAATCATCAAATCTTTGATGCTTGAAGAGGGAGTGTCTATAAGGAATATTGATGACATCTCTATAGAGGTTCTTAATTTTTTTGGGAAGCTCTATAATCCAAAAAGTAACTCTTGGAGGATAGAAGGTTTAGATCGTCCTCATTTCAGACAAAGTGTTTGTAATGGTTTGATAGACCCTTTCAAGAGGAGGAGGTATTGTGTAAAGTTCCAATTGAATAGGAAAAGGAACTGGTCCTATGGTTTTTTTACAATAGCTTTGTATCAAGAGCAGATGTGGTCAAAGAGGATTTAATGAAGGTTTTTAAGGAGTTCCATAGCTGAGGGATAGTAAATCAAAGTACTAATGCCACTTTCATTGCTTTGGTCCGAAAGAAGAGTCAAACTTCCAAGATTTCGACGACCTATCGCCCTCGTTACAAGTCTTTATAAGATCATAAATCTAAGGTCTTATCAGAAGATTGAGCAAAGTCATCCATGAGTATTTCTAGTTCTCAAGGGCTTTTGTCAAGGGAGACATCTTGGATGTTGTATTAATAAATACAATGAAGTGGTAGATGAGAAGAGGTGATCTGGGGATTTGAAAAAGGCTTATGATCATCGATCATAGATTGAGTTTTTGGAGCATGTCTTAAAGGAAGGGATTTAGCTCAACATGGAGATCTTGGATGAGAGGGTGCCTTTCCTCTACAAGTTTGGTAGTTCTTGTTAATGGAAGTGCTAAGGGTCAATAAAGCAAGAGGTTTGAGACAAGGAGACCCTTTCATTTTCTTTCACATTAAGGTGGATGTTTCAGTAGATTGATGTTCGTGATAGAGGAGAAAGGATTAACTCCTAGGCTTTGCTGAAGAATAATTGGGTGTTAATCTTACGCTGCATGATATCATTTTTTCCAAAACTGCCGAACATTTGCGTAACCTTAAGATTATTCTTTTGGTTTTTTGACAATTTTCGTGCTTGAAAGTAAATTTTAGAGAAAAGCTTCGTTGGTATTAATACAAATCAAGAGAGCGTATCACGGTCGCTTAACTGTCGAGAGTTGGAATGACCTTTATCCTATTTGGGTTTACCTTTGTATGGAACCCGGGTTGAACAAGCTTCGGGATCCAAAGTATTGGAAAAAGTGGCAAAGAGATTAGCCGGATGGAAAAAGGCTTGTTTGTATCTAGGGGGGAGAATTACCTTAATACAAACATGTTTGTCTCATATTCCTAGCTACTTTTTATCACTGTTTAAGGCTCTAGCTTTAGTAGTTTCAAAGTCGGAGAAATTGCAAAGGGATTTCCTTCAATCGGGGACAGGGGAAGGCAAGAAAGACCATCTTTAAGCTTGAGGTCAGGTGTAGACCAAAGGAGCAAGGCGGCTAGGTTTTTTGGGGGAAGATTTTGTTGAGAAATTGTGCAATTTAGAAAATGTATTTTAGAGGTTTTCTCCGGAAGGGATGGTCTTTTTGGCATAGGGTTATAGTTAGTATTTGCATGGACATATCCAAATGGATGGGACGCCAACACT
>JAEQBH010004763.1:0-40586 GCA_016808115.1 Tetrastigma voinierianum | reverse complement strand
GTCGCCCTAGGAGAGTCATTCCACGGCTCCTCTTCGAAGGTCCGCTATACCGGCTTAGAGATGAGCATGTAGTTGGTTCCACTACCGCCTCTATGAATCAGCTCCTTCTAACAAACAAGTCGACCGACCATTTGGGATACCGTAGGAGCTCAAGTGCCAGGATTGTTTATTGTGAAAGGTGGCAATGTAACGCACGTATATGGCCTTAATGACATTGTCAAGAATAAGAACCTCCACCACCACCTAGAGAGGTTATCAAGAACCCGAGGTTGATTGAGAGGCGTGCCGGGTGCCAAGCCATTTGACAATGGGCAGATCCGTAAGGTACCAAGGCGGCTAATGAGTGCAAATAAGGTTTACGAGTTAGCTGGGTCGCACGATTTGTTAAAGAGTCTTGTTTCACTCACAAGATTGTGGCTAAGGATTGGTGGGATGTCGTGGAGAGGAGGTATCCTAATGGCATATGATGGGACCAATTTCAACAAGAGTTCATTGATAGGTTCTTTCCTCAGAGTCACAAGGATTCAAAAATTGAGGAGTTCTTCGGGAGCAGAGTTATAAGAATACGCCAATATCCGAATACAGAGAAGAGGTTCCTCGAACCAGTCGATTGATTCCATATATTCAGCCGATGAAGTCCTCGGCAAAAGGTTTTGTCGATTACAACACCGGATCGAGAGTATTTGCCGCGTTGGTTCTCGTGTGAATAGATTTGGGGACGAATGAGGCCGCTTCCGAGAGTCGGGAGCAGCAGCTACAAATATGTATCGAGTGCACAGCCAAGAGGAGGCGCAGCACTTCGATCAGCCTGAATCGTACAACAAAGAGAAACAAGGTAGAGGTTATGAGGCTCAAAAAGTGTGTCGAGGAGCTATCTCTAGTCGTGGATCGTGAGGCCCCCAAATAAGTACATAGCGGCACCCAGAAGTGTTCCTCTCATCTCGTTATACGTGCTGCAGGCAACACCCACGGGAGTGTGTGGCAAGAGATATAGTGCATTTCCATCGTGGCCGTGAAGGCCTCTTCATTAGGAGTGCCCTAATTGATTGGTGTAGAGACACGCAGCCGCCTCTAGCTACCCCACACCCGAGAGATAAAGCACCAGAGTCTCAGTGAGAGGTTTCCCAAGGCAGGAGCTGGCAAAGGGGCAGTAGAGGCTGGCCACAGGTGGTAAAGTGTGCAGGTATGTTCTGATGGACACAGACAGGCCCATCATGCAAGGCCGTAGAGTTTAGTGCCGTGACTCAAGAAGATGATGCAAATTATGTGGTCACGGATATTATTTCTATCCTTGATCATGATGCATATACATTAGTGAACCTAGGAACCACGCATTCATTTGCATCTAAGAATTTCTTAGATCTCTTTCAGATAGAGGCCCAACCATTAGAGGGTTGTATGAGAGTTTCCCTTCCAGTTGGAGATTCAAGTATTCTGCGCAGTAGCCGAGATAGTAGAGTTCATCAGACGTGAGTTCTCACGATATCAGAAATTCTGATATGAGGGACTTTGATGTGGTTCTCAGATGGATCGGTCGTCTCGCCACAGCCACATTAGATCGTTATAAAAGGAAGTAAAATTGCATAGGCCGTGAAAGCTTCCTGGAGGTAAAGTTTAAGGGAATGCAGAGTTATCTTCCAATATGTCTCCTGAATGGCAAATACAGAATGTCGCTGCAGTCGCCAAGGTTATCTAGCCATGGTCAAACAAATGGTAGCCGAGGGGAGTACTGTGATGCAATTCCAATGAGAGAATTCCCATATGTATTCCTAGATGATATTGGCAGATTACTCGTAAAGAGAGGTAAGTTCACCATTGATTTGATCCTAAGGACTGAGCCCATTTCCATTCCTCCTCCTTATGATGGCTCCCGCAGAGTCGAGAGCTTTAAGGCCTGCAGAAGAATTGTTGAGTAAGGGAGTAATTCGACCAAGCATATCCCTATGGGGAGCTCGAGTTATTTTCGTGAAAAAGAAAGATGGGAGTTTGCGGTTGTGTATAGATTAAAAGTAATTAAACAGAGTTACCATCCGCAATCAGTATCCACTCCCTAGTATCGATGAGTTATTTGATAAGCTCCAAGGGTCTCGAGTATACTCCAAGAGGACTTTGATGGCCTGTGGTAGACACACCGAGGGTACATGAGAGTGATGTACCCAAGACTGCTTTAAATTATGTGAATATATGCATGGTGATATATTTGTACGCAGCATGAAGTTATTGAAATGGCATCACAATGCATTTATATGGACTGGTAACCTGTAAGCTAGGTAAGAGCTTGATGACATGGTTTTTGTAAAAACGACATGGCGCGAATTTCAATGTGGATGATATTCGGGACTGGTTGGGAGATGGGCCAATGACTTCATTTCAATGAGGACTATGATCTGAAAGCTCACCAACCAATTACTTAAATTTTACATTTTATCTATTTTATATTTTCAAGAACAAATGGTGATTTGGCATTACAGCAAAGTCATGGCGGAAATGGCGGAGACTCGGTATACGTGACGGTACTTGGCATATTCACAAGTAGATCACGACTCGCTTTTGAATGTGATGTTTATTTTTGGAACACAGACTACACTTAGGGCGGAGAGTAAAATTCCCCACTTAGTAAGTAGTTCCATCATCGAGCATTAGCTCAAATTCCGTCGAGGATATTATTTTACAAGTACAAAGAGCATGCGAGGGGACGACTGGCCCTAGGGATTAGGATTAGAAGAAAGCCTAAGTTATACTTTCGTCATGATATATACATGTATCAAATGTCTAATTTTCATATATGTATCAGATAAGAGTGAAAATACAAATTCTTGTAACTCATGTGATTGGATATATTGGATATATTGATATATTAAAACTGGTTGGGATGTATATGCAGTGTTTTGTATTTGGGTAGAGCCCCGTACAAAGGAGACTCCGCTCGATTTAGGAGAATGTCGGTCACCCGACATTCACGAGTGTTTCCACCTGCCTGACAGGAATAACTGACCCCCCGGCTCAGCGCCGCGCCTGGTATCGTATGCAGGTGCCACGAATACCTAGGAGCTCGGGTTTCGTATCATCCATCACCACTCGGTGTGGTACGATGTAGGTTTAGATATAAGATTACCTAGGAAGGCACGAAACAAAACTAGAACACCGCATGTGTGTTTTTTGTGTTCTTTGATGAATGGTTGTATGTATGTGTGAAAGGTGTATAACATGTTGATTGTTATGTGTTGTGAGTGATGTGTGCTTTAGTGATATACATTGATGTGTCGTAGACAGTTTAGTTTTACACCCAGTAAACCGGAAAACGAAAAATTAAATAAAATAAAATCAAATAAAATTAGACAATTTTCAAAAAATAAATTTTCAAAAATTGAAAATTTTGAAAATAAAATTTTGTTGAAAACAATATTTTAAATGCAAAAAAAAAATTATTGCCTTGCACTACCTTTAAATGCAAGGACAATGTGTATACACAGATTTATGTGTATGATTAGTGTCTTGGGGCTGTGTTTATGCTCTTGTAGATATCAGACGAGATTTAACCCGCTATGTTAATCGTGATAGATGGCTATCGGCGACGAGGACGAGGGCGTCCACAGGGTACTGGTTAGGCACCACCAGTGTTTGATCAGTAGGCTTTTACTGAGGCTGTAGGTATTACAACGGCGACTATATCACAAAAGCCGGTATAGCGCTTCGTAGTCGTGGAGGTCCTAAAGAACCTGTAGAGGTTTAGTATGCAGATCATCATCCTCCGAAGACCACAAGAGGAGGAAGTCTGATGGTGGCGTAATTTCATTGGTTCATACGTATCGAGAAGGTGTTGCTGTGCTATGGAGATTACCCTCCGACACTACCAGTAGATTAGACTAGCCGTGTTCTAGTTGTAGAGTGAGGCCCAAATAGTGAAATGGGCAAGGACTCCTGTGAGACCTTAGAGGTTTCCACACATTTTTTTGTGAGTTCTCCCCTAGGGATTAGGGCAAGAATAGGTACGATATGTCGAGGTTGCAAGTTAGATATCTCGGGGACTCTACTCACAGTGGACCTGAGGATCATGGACATGTCAGAGTTCGATGTCATCCTGGGGATGGATCACGACAACCACAGTGATCATATCGACGTGGAGCGTATGGCGTTACCGCCACACGCTATGACGGCACTCAGGTGGTATTTCGTGGGACAAGAAGATTTCGCCTTACGCATACGAGTCCAAGTGTCAGGGATTGTGCAAGGGTTGGCTAGCGAGCCTATTCTATATGACGAAGGGAGAGACCGACTTAGATCTACCTCGAGCGGCTTAAGTGAAAAGTGCGCGATGTTTTTCCGTATGAGCTACCCGGATCTACCTCCACATAGGATGTAGACTGCAGACAGTTACACCGGTACTTCACTTCATATGACTCGTGATAGGATGGCACCGGTTGAGTTATAGAACTCAGTCCACATAAGAGTTATCAGAGGCAATAACATCCATAAGACCAGCACTTCACCATGTGGCGCTCCTGCCTCGTTTGGTAGCAGCATGACAAGACCCCTTCGACCGCATTGACTACGACAAACGCGGTTACGATCGAATTCGTACCCATTACCGAGGATTGACGGTCATTGCTTGATTAGTCGCAGAAGAGCTTGGAAGCCCACTCCAAGATAGACCTTCGTATCAAGCTACCATCACCAGGGTTAGGATATGCCAGATATCCCTAAGACAACGCTTAGGACGCCGCTATGGGCACTTTGAGTTTACTTCGTGATGCCCTTCGATCGGACGAACGCCACCAGCAGTATTCACGGATCTCGCACAGGATATTCCAACCTATTTAGATCGCTTCCATACCGCTGATGACATCTCGACGCATTCATTGGCATCTTTGATTATATGTTTTACGCTGCCAGAGACCATCAACCAGACAAGTTCGGGTAAAGTAGCTCCGCTTATCGAGGTGGGAGATTTTTCTGGGACACGTGGTGTCAAGACAGAGGCGTCACGACTACAGGCGTCGAGCGTTGATGAAGCCTGGGAGAGTCGAAGTCGCCGAGATACGAGTTCTCTGGGATTACCGGGTATTACAGAGATTCATTGAGGATTTCTCCAGATAGCAAAGATCATGACTAGGCTGGACTGGGGCGAGTCAAGCCTCGAGCGGATGACTGATGCTGTGAAGAGGCCCCAGAGTTGAAGAGGGAGACTTACTTCGGGCCCCATCTCGATCGCTCTCGACAGGGACAGGTACATAGTAGGTCAGGATGCCTCGAGGGTCATTGAGATGTTTTGATGCAATCCCGGAGGGTAGTAGCTTATGGTTCTCACACCAAGAATCACGAGCACTACCCCACACACGACATGGATTCTTCGGGAGACCGTGAGTTCGCCTGAAGATTCGGGCGCCACTACTTATATGGCGAGAGTTTGAGGTGTACCGTACCATAAAAGTTCAAGTATATTTCACGCAGAGGGACTCTCAACATGAGGCAACGCAGATGATGGAGTTCCTAGAGGATTACGACTTCACTTTGCATTATCCTGGGTAAGGAAAATGTGGGCGGCCGATGCACTCGCAGAAGTCAACAGGAGCCACAAGGTATAGCTTCTGGGAGTGGCGTTCGAGACTCGTGGAACATTTTAGGCTACAGTACAACGAGCAAATTCAGGGCACGTTAGGGAGTTTAGTGGCTACACCGTCTCAAGTGAGCGTAGCTATTGAGTCCCAAAGGGCGTGATTTGCAGATAAGGTCCACGTGACCGAGCATGGCCAGTACGGCACAGGGCTGGACCGCTCACTACAGAAGCGGTAGTCTTCGATATAGGGACGGGGTAGTGGTTCCCCAACTGACCGATTTGAGAGAGAGATTCTCGAGTTTCACGCTTCTCGATTTACCGCGGCATCTAAAATGAAGATTTACCGTGATCTTCGCCTGTGCTACTATCGAGCCTGGACGAAGACACTTAGGGGACTTTGTTCGACGATGTCTCACATGTCGCAGGTTAAGGCCGAGCACGGTAGCTGCCAGGCTACTTAGGCCATCGAGGCCATGGAAGTGAGCAAGTCATCATGGATTTTGTGGACCCACTCGCCACGACAGCCACAGAGGCAATGACGCTGTACATGAGAAAGGACTGACTCACGGTCGGCATATTTTCTAGTCGCGGCGGATGACCTTCTCATTGGAGAGATTCTCGCCTGGCTGAAGACTGAGAGATAGTCCCATTACATAGAGTACCAAAGATCCATAGTGCCTGCGATAGGACCGAGGTTTACTACGCACTTTTCGAAGAGTCAGTGATACATAAGTACACGGCTGACTATGAGTACATCGCTCCAATTTAGACATATGGTCGGGCCCGGGAGGACGCCATATTAGGATAGGAGGACATGCTACGAGCATGTCCTCGATCATAAGGGCAACCGGGAAGAGCATTTGCCCTAAGTGTTCCGCCACAACAACAGCTACTGTGCGTAGCATACAGATGGCACCGATGAGGCATTGTATGGGAGGCCATAGATCATCGCTATGTCGACCGAAAGTGGAGAGAGCTCCATCACTGGTCTCCCGTGATTAGGAGACACCTCCGGTAGTGCGTGAGCTTTGATACAACAACGCCTCTCATGGCTCAAAGCCGACGTAAGAGCTGGCGCGGATGTGCGACGCCGACCCTAGAGTTCGAGGTTGGGGATCACGCCTTCAAGGTGATGCCTAAGAGGGAGTGGTCGTGTCCTAGCTAGCCATCGCCGAGAATTATCGGGCCTTCGAGATACTCGAGAGAGCAAGCACCGCCACAGACTGCTAGCGCTACCGCCAGCATTGATAGGTAGTCCACGAGGTATTTCACGCTCCATGCTCTAAGTATACCCGCATCCACTCTCATGTGGTGGATCGGGGATGATAGAGGCTGACACAGATGGGACCTCGAGGAGTGGGACCGCAGCATTTCACAGCCGTGATCGTTTTGGGCGACCCAAGACCGTGAGGCTAGTGTTGGTGCCATTACATACCATGGAGTGGAGGAGTCTACGTAAGCCGCTGGCGACACGATGCCGCCACCTATCCCTTCGTTTAGGATGAAGGTACGTGGTTTAGTCAGTTACCATTTAAATGACTAGTTTCATATGCATGGTAAAGTGCACGTTGTATACAGATGAGCGAGTATGGATTGTCCAGAATTTTGGGACAAAATTCTTTTAAGGAGGTGAGAACGTAGCACTGCAGTAAATTCCAATTTCTCGAAAAAAGGCAAAATCGTAATTTTGATTACAAAATTGTAATTTCGGTTAAAAATCCGTAATTTATTCTCTAGATCTCGGATGAAGAAAAGAATTTCACTGTTGGAATCGTCTCGCGAAATCTAGTTAGCACATAAAATTTCGTCGAATTTCGAGACAGTCGGAATTTACACGTTTTTTGAGGCATCATGTTTCAGGTGCCGTAAAACGATTTTCAATGCGACGAAAGTCACATATAACATGTACTCATGTGTCATAAGTGGCATGAGTAGAGAAATGATGTAAATGGATCGGCCGGCGCGTTTCGTCAAACCGAAAAAGAGGGACATAATGGTCATTTTTGAAAATGATTAAATGAAGAAAAAGACAAAATAGGGGAATAGTGCCTTCTTCCCCAATTAAAAGTTAGCAAAAACGGGCAGAAGGTGTAGGCTGGAGAGAGCAACAGGTTTTTCATTTTATTTTTTTAGAGAGAGAGCCACTTCTCTCTAAAATACCGGGAGATCCGACTGTCTAGCTTTTCGGACAATAGAAGCGGTTGCTCTACGGGAGAGGGCTTCGCTGGGGTATCGGATTTGCAGTTTCTTCAAACTCCGAGAGTGCAGGGTTTCTCCCTACGCTTACACTTTATTTGGGTTGCTTTTCAACGTTGCCGGTTCGAGGTCGCGAGGTTGCTTTGATCGGTCCCAAAACATGGGACCGACCAGGAATTTTTTTTAGAAATTCTCGGCCGTCCGTGGCTCTGGGGACTGGATTGGGATGTTTATATGATGATTTATGTATTAAATGGTACTTTGGTATGTATAGGGCCGGTAATGGCCGTGAAACCCGGGTTCACTAAGTGAACCAATGATTTGTGATTTTCTGGGGAATAGTAACCAAGGGTTTCACTATTCTCGGGAATAGTGTTCACAAAATAATTTTTGTGAATTAATATGTTTGGTTGAGTAATTCAAGTATAATTGCTCGTGTTTGATCATTAGCCCAAGTGAGCTAATTTTGATGTATGAAATGAGAAATTACATAACATGATTGTGTGATTTAAATTATGTGAATATATGCATGTGGATATATTTGCATGGGTTATATGCGTTATTGAAATGGCATCACAATGCATTTCATATCCACTGGTAACCTAGAAGTTAGGTGTGATTGCATGACATGGTTTTTGTAAAACGACACGGCGCTGCGAAGCGAATTACAGTAATGATATTTGAGAATTGAGTCAGGAGATGGGCCACGTATCATTTCAGATGATAATTATGATCAAGTTTTAAAGCTCACCAACCAATTCGCCTCGGAGGGTAGTCCCATATTTTTACCGAATATTTCGGTAGTATATTTTCAAGAACAAATGGGTTTTGTTTGAAAATGATAATTTTCTATACTACCAGTGTGCAGAGGGAGTTTGGCGAGGACTCGAGACATGGGGATGGCATGTGGAGACATTCAAGTAGGATCACGAATTTTCTTTGAATGTGTTTATTTTGGAACATTGCACCGCACTTAAAGGAGAGTGTTCCCACTTAGATGATTCCACCATCGAAAGCATTAGCTCACCTTGTCGAGGGATATTATTTACAGTACTGTGGAGCTATGCTAGGACGACTGGCCCTAGGGATTGAGGGGATTAGAAGAAAAGCCGTCAGGTTGGGTTGATGATATATACATGTATTGAAATGTCTAATTTAATATATGTATTGTATAAGAGTGAAAAAATATCAGAACTCTTGTAACTATTTGATATATAGTCGATTCATAGTTAGTATGTACTATGAGTATCGTTTATGGGCCCAAGTGGTCGAATTACTCATGTGATTGGATATATTGGATATATTGGATATATTGCACTGTTTGGGACACGTATATGCAGGTTTTGTATTTGGGTAGAGCTCCCCATACAAAGGAGACTCTGCCCGATTTTTTTGAGAAATGTTGGGTCACTCGACATTCACGAGTGTTTTCGCCGGTTGATGGGTAGTCAACGGACCCCCGGGTTTGGGGCGTCACAACAGGCAATTGAATAGAGTTACGATCCGCAATCAGTATCCACTCCCTAGGATCGATGAGTTATTCGATCAACTCCAAGTGTCTCGAATATAGTCCAAGATGGACTTGAGGTCAAGGTATCATCAGTTGAGGGTGCAGGAGAGTGATGTACCCAAAACTGCATTCAGGACACGCTATGAGCATTATGAGTTTCTTGTGATGCCGTTTGGCTTGACTAATGCTCTGGCAGCGTTTATGGATTTGATGAACCGGGTATTCCAACCGTATTTGGATAGGTTTGTCATAGTCTTTATCGATGATATCCTAGTGTATTCAGGTAGCCCAAAGGAACATTCAGAGCACCTGAGGATTGTGTTGCAGACCCTAAGGGAGCGACAACTGTATGCCAAGTTGAGCAAGTGTCAGTTTTGGGTTGACAGAGTGGCATTCCTAGGTCATGTGATTTCAGCTAAGGGGGTGAGTGTTGATCCCCATAAAATAGAAGCTGTGGTAAATTGGAAACCACCAAAGAATGTGTCAGAGGTCAAAAGCTTCCTTTGGTTTAGCAGGGCGCTACAGAGTTTGTCGAGGGGTTCTCCAGATAGCACCCACGACTGCCGGGCAGGAAAGATGTCAAGTATGATTGGGTTGATGCTTGCCAACAGAGTTTTGAGGAGTTGAAGGGTAGATTAACTTCAACTCCAGTTCTAGCTTTGCCTAATGGGAGAGATGGGTTTGTGGTTTACAGTGATGCTTCATGGCAAGGCCTTGGTTGTGTTTTGATGTAGAATGATAGGGTGATGGCATATGCCTCTAGACAATTAAAGAAGCATGAGGAGAATTACCCTACACACGACTTAGTGCTAGCAACAGTTGTGTTTAGCCTGAACATATGGAGACATTACATATGGTGTTCCTTGTAGATCTTTACAACCATAAAGAGTCTTCAAATATATTTTCACCCAAAGAGTTAAACTCCTCGAAAGAAGATGGCTCTGAGTTGATTGGGCGACTACGACCGTACTATTGAGTACCATCCAGAGTGCTAATGTCGTAGCGCATGCCTCGGTGTAGGCGACTGTAAAGAGTTCTTTATCTCATATGAGATCAGGTTATCTTCCACTGTTGCTGAATCTGATAGCTTTAACGGTGATATTGGAGGTTGAGGATTCAGGAGCCTTGTTAGCCACATTTCATGTTAGACCTCTCCTAGTGGATTAGATTCTAGTAGGGCAGTCGCAGGATCCATAGATGATTAAGCTTAAGGAAGAGATAGAAAAATAAGGAAAGCGTGAGTTTCAAATTGTAGATGACGACATGATAGCGAAAGGCCGTAGAATGTGTGCGCAGTATGGCGAAATAAGAGAGACATTATGGAAGAAGCACATTCATCTACGTATGTTAAGCATCCAAGTAGTACCAAGATGTACAGGACTTTGAAAGAACATTACCGGTGGGAATGGGACAAGAAAGAGATCCAGTGAAGCTTGCCTCCAGTGTCTAACCCCGTCACAGTGAAGGCAGAGCATCAGAGGCCCGCTGGGGAAGATACAATTACTCCCTATCCCAATATGGAAATGGGAGAAGATCACTATGGATTTGTGATGTCTTCCATGGACCCGTAGACAAACATGATGTTATATGGGCGAGAAGTTGATCGATTGATGAAGCTCAAGCCATTTTCTCGCGCTAATGCCGAGGATTCTCTGGAAACGTTGGCTCAGTTTATGTGGATGAGATAGTGAGACTTCATGGGGTTCTAGTTTCGATAGTTTTAGATCGAGACCCCAGGTTCACATCCTAGTTTTGGCCTAGTTTGCAAGCAGCTTTAGGTACTGCCATTTCGAAGATAAATATTTCATCCGTACTGATGGCCAATCGTGAGAGGACTATTCAAACGTTGTATATTAAGGCTGAGAGCTTCAAGGCATGGAATTCAAGGGGAGTTAGGATACTCATTTGGCACTAATGGAGTTCGCCTACAACAATAGTTATCAGGCCAGTGATGGCTTCATTTAAGGCACTGTATGGTAGGAAATGTAGGACTCCAGTGTGTTGGGATGAGGTTGCGTAGAGAAGACTCCAGGCCCTAAACTAGTGTCATCAGAGAAAGTGAAAGTTGATCGTGATAACTTCTAAAGATAGCAAGAGATAGATAGAAAAGTTGCGCGGACAATCATCGGGCAGATTTTCAATTCCGAGATAGGTGACCTGGCCTTTTTGAAGATTTCCCTTGGAAGGGTGTCTTGAGATTCGAAGCGAAGCTAGTCCGAGATAAGGTATGTAACCTATGAGATCAGGAGCAAGGGACTCAAGAGTTTATGTTGAAGTTACCCCCGCACTATCAAGGATTCATGATACATTCCATGTGTCGATGTTAAGGAAGACATTCAAACTCAGATGTGTTGAGAGAGCAAAGAAGTGCAAATAGTGGAGAATCTAACTTATAGAGGAAACACATGCGTAGATTGTAGATCACAAGGAAAAGGTGTTGAGGAGTAAGGTGATTCCTTTAGTTAAAGTACTATGGAAGAATCATGAGAGGGAGGCAGCTACTTGGGAGCCAGGCTCAAAGCGAATCGCATCCCCAATTATTTTCGAATGAGGTAATTTCCTTTCCTTTGAGTTTAGTTTGTTCATTTCGAGGACGAAATGTTCCAAAGGAGGGAGGATTTGTAACGCCTCGTCTCGAGAGAGTATACAATACATGTAACTGTAGCGACGCATATGTGCACCAAGTGCAATTATAGTATTTTGGGAGTTGTTGTTCAAGATGAAATTATGAAATGATAAATTTATGAACCCGGAATGTCGTACTAGAACAAGGGTAAAGTTGTAATTGGTCAAATGGGACATTTAAATATAAGTAGAGAAGGAGTATGCCAAAATAAAAATAACAAAAGTCAAGGCAATTGTCGAGAGATGATGACCTATTTGTAATTAAAGGAAAACTTGAGAGTATATAAAGGAGATGAGACAAACAAATTCCCATTTTGGTCTCATTTTTTTGCCAGGGCTTCGCTACCGAGGATAAAGGAGAAGAAGAGAGGAAGAAGAGGAAGAAGAGGAAAAGAAAGGCTTATAGTTAACAAAGCGTATGTTTTCTTGTAAGGAAAAGGTATTTTGATGTCTAGGGTTATTGGTGTGGAATTCTAGGTTTTCCGTGGAGATTAGTTCCTCCTTTTTCTAGGGTTTTGAGAGATCACGTTAACCCTAGAATTTTTGAATCTATGTGGGTAAAACCCTAATTAGTATAGAATAGACATGGATTCTATCATAATTCTATGGTTTTATATGGATTGGTGGACTTTAGTAAGAGTTCTTGGATTTTCACCTATGGTTTGGTTATATGAAGTTCCAAATACCTAATTCAAGTGTTATGAAGTTGTTTTGGATGGACTTTGCTGTTTGGTTTTTGAGGTACAAGTGGAATCTAGAAGTTGTACGAAGAAAATGGTACCAAAGAGTAAGCAAAAGCAACATTTCAAGCAAAACTACGAGGCGGTACGGGTACTAAAATAGTGGTGGTAAATTTATCAATTATTACGTAACTCCATTTGGTACAGACTAAGACAAGTGGCACTCTGCATTTCACCTACAATGTGTTTGGTACCAAGATTTCAAACATAGTGGTACTTAAGTATTCATAGTGTCCAAAAGCCTCATTTTTGTAGTTTTGCATTTACAAGTAAAATTCATACACCGATAGTATAGGAACCTAAATAAATGAATAAGAGAGGTTCAAGGAATAATGAAACTCAATGAAAACACATTGTATCTCGCCGCCTCGGCGAAGAGATATTCATTGAGTGTGACTAAGTACTATGAAGTACGTTAAGTTTAAGGCGACACGAGAGGCGTATTAATGCTTTCGCCAGATTCGCTTGGAAAGTGTGTAGCTAAAAGCAAAGGCGGAAAGTCAGGAGTTGTGCTCAAGTTTTGGTAAACAAAAAGGTGAGTGTTCTAAACCTATTTTTCAAATACTAGTGTATTATTATAAACTGTTTTACGCTGGTATTTAATGGTTTTGATTGTAAACTAAATTTTTAAGCAAGCAATGAGTTTAGCAAGCAAACAATGGTTTTGATTTACACCATATTTGAAAACCAAACAAGTAATGGTTTTGATTTATTCAACCATACTTTTAAAAAGAAAGCAAGAAATGGTTTTGAGTTGTAAAACCATATTTCAAAGAACAAGCAAGCAAGCAAAAGTTTATTTTATAAAACAGGCCTATCGAAAATCCCTAGTTTTAAGAAAGCATAATCTAGCCGGGAGTGATTCAGATGCGTACCCGTGGTATTAGGATATCATTCATGCATTATAGATTTGCCTGGTCGACAAACTTAGTTCATGCATCATGGCATTTAAAGGAGACCGTGGCACAAACTGGAGTATATAGGTTAGCGCAAATTACGGTGACGTGAGACCCGTGTCAATTCCACCATTTAATGAAAAGGGGAATCGGTTTCAAGGCTCTTCCACTTAGGGGCGATGAAGCACCTGTGTCCAAATGCACCAGACGGCCGATGCCTGTGCTCCCGTAAGCCACTAGGGTACAACAAGCAGGAAAGGCCTCCAGTGGTTGATGATTTATAAGCATGTTTTATATAGTTTTGAAAATCAACCACTGGTGTATGGTTGAGCCCAGACTCCCGTGTTTATTTTAAAGCAAGTGGTTGAGCCCAGGCTCCTATGTTTATAAAAAGTTTTAGAAACTTTTAAAAGAAAACGGTTGAGCCTAGGCTCCCGTGTTTATGAAAAGTTTTATAAACTTTTAAAAGTAAAGCAAGCAAGCAAGAGGCTTATGAAAATTTTTAGAAACATTTAAAGCAAGCGGTTGAAGCCAAGCCTCCCGCATTTATGAAAAGTTTTCATAAACTTTTAAGCAAGGAAAAGCAAGCAAGTAAGAGATTTATGAAAAGTTTTAGAAACTTTTAAAGCAAAGTAAGCAAGCAAGGCTTCTGGAAAATATCTTGTAAAAGAGAGTTTTACAGTTTTGAGATGTTTTCAGAAAAAGGAAACATTTTATAAAGCATACACTCATTGAGCTCGTTTAGCTCATTATTTTGTTATTTTAAAAACTATTTTCCAGGTACAGGCACGCCGGACGCTGGAGCATAGTAGGATTCTCCTGACTTTTGTATCAGTGTTGTTATTAACAATCATTTGTAAGGACATAATTTTAAATTATATAGTGGAAGTATATGTATGTATATAGTGTAGTTTTGTGAAAATGTGTTGAGCCTGAGGCTATTTTGAAAGAACGTTGTTGGTTGCCATATTTGGAAAAGTGTAAATTGTGTTTACAGGATTTGGAATATGTCATATATGAAGTTGTTATGCTGCCGAGATTTTAGAAAATCAAGACAATAGAAAAAAGGAAAAATTTCATACGTAGATTTCAAAGAAGCAATACGGCTTCGCTTTCACGTGGATTTTCTAGTCGTTAGAAGTAACGGCCGGGATTTCTCTCTGGGTGGGGTGGTCGGCCACCTACCGCTAGTAGGGGAGCGGCCGCTGGGGCCGCTCGTAATGGCTTTGTGGTTATTGATAATGGTTATTTGTCCTCAAATTTAGATCTTTAAATGGGAATGTGGCACCCCTATCCCGGGGGTCCCGTTGACAACTCGTCAACCCGCGGAATACTCGTGGATATCAAGTAACCCGACACCACACCATCGTGTCCCCTTTTCCGGGACCCATGATTTAACGAAAATCGAGCAGAGTCTACTTTGTACGGGGAGCTCTACCCAAACTACAACTTGTACAATTACATGGCAACATGGCCCAATATTATACAACGACCACACCGACTCCACATACGAGTAAAAATGGCCACATATGGCCCATTTATCCATACTCAAACATATAAGCACATGACTATAAAACCATAGTCCATAAGAGTTTAAATTAGATCACTCTTATACAAATAAATACAACCCATATATATTTAAAAAATATATATCAAAGCCACAATTTGACTTTCTTCTCAATCCTAGCATTTAAGGAGTGCCATCCACTAGTAATCGCCCCGCTTCGAAATGGTCCCACGATAAAGGAAAAGCCCAAAAGATTGATAATCTCCTACAAGGGCTACTCCCCACCTAAGTTCGCTTGCAATGGTCGCACAATCAAACACACATCCAAGTGCAACATACACATGTCTACCTGAATGTCTACATGCCATGAATGAGAATCGACTCACCATGCCCCATGTATCGAGCCCTCGCCGGATCCATCACTCAATATGTTATTGAGTAATATATCCCGAGTCACTCACTGACTCGTCTCACATATGCATATGCCAAATGTGACAACCGCCATCAGGCTACTAATGACTCCATCTATCGAGCCCTCACTGTCTCCATTACCCAATGCAAGTGCCAATGAGCAACAAATCCCAAGTCAATCCCTACTCTTATCACGTAACCCGAAGTCTATGTGATAAACATGACCTTGTGTCTTCTTTTGGCAATAGAACTTTTCATATCACACCGCGGGTCTCTTACACCCATGTTCCAAGCTTTTCACATGAAGGGGTTAACGGTCCCCTTCTTGCTCTACCTAACACACATTATTTATATTTATTTTTATGTTTTAAACCGTGAGACATCTCTTGGACGTTGTCCAAAGTACGAGCTCACTACCCATTCATCACCGATGATAAAATGACCATATCCACACACACACCCAATATGCCGATGTCCCCCGTGGCATATGCAATGCTACTGTCACTGCAAATTCTCATGTTACATGTATGATGCACACTACATGGAACATTCTAATCAATTGTACTTCATGTCAAGTACCATGCAACATATATCGCAAGCATATAAGTTCCATACATTTCATGCCAATCTTTATAGATATCGTAGTATCATGCATATTAGCATTCATCAATACATGACTAAACAAGTAATGTCATATAGCCTTCTTAGGCTAACTCATGCAATTCATACTCAATATAATAGCCTACAAAGATGCCATGCAATGGTCATGTCAAAACCCGGCTATTCA
The DNA here is from genome assembly GCA_016808115.1 of Tetrastigma voinierianum. Lineage (NCBI taxonomy): Eukaryota > Viridiplantae > Streptophyta > Magnoliopsida > Vitales > Vitaceae > Tetrastigma > Tetrastigma voinierianum. The sequence goes on along the minus strand of JAEQBH010004763.1, from coordinate 24,357 downwards.
CATCGACACAACCAAATAACCTGCACATTTGGTGTAAAACATAGATTTTTAGAAATGTTGTGGACACCCAATACCTTCCACAGGAACATGGAAATAATCTCAACTAAATTTTCTTTCCATAGAGTCTAAGGAACACCTAAACAGAGTCTTGATGCAAAAGATGTATGGTCAGTCTCAAGTTGGAGGCAACCAAAATAGGAAATGACCCCTATGTCCCACCTGTACACTTGGTACAAACACCAACTTTAAGTAAGGATTTGGATGCCAATTACTCTCCATAAGAATATGGTTAGGTTCTTGACTCAATGGGCTTTCCATAGAGTCTAAGAACCCCCGAAACTGAGTTCGGACGAAGAAGTTATGGCCTTTTTATTCAAAACTTGTCAATTTACTCTGCTTACACTAGAAATGGGCCTTAACGAAATCTTCGATTCCTATGACTCCACGCGTAGCCTCGTAGTGTAGAGCGCTTCTTTAACTTCTAAGCATGCCGAGTTCCAACCTGAAAAATCCCGTGAAATCGCAGGAGAAAGGTTGCTTTTCTTCTCACTCCTCTCTCTCTCTCTCTAACGTTTGGTCCTAAACCAACTTGTGAGTTCTCTTTGATTTTTTTTAGATATTTCAGATTTATATTACGGACACGTGGCTCACATCGCGCCACGTGTCACGCCTCGTCCGCTTTTCACACAAAAACAATTTATTTCGTCGGTTCGCTCCATCTATCTTAAATGGACATTATTTAAATATTTGATATTTTTCAGATTTTCTAAAATCTCTTCGCTGGGTTCACTGACGTACGCCGTCTCAAAATTTATGAAAATCCGACTGTTTCGGAATTCAACAAAATTCACCTGGGTGACTAGATTTCATGAGACGATTCCAACGGTGAAGTCTGTTTCGTCATCCGAGATCTAGAAAGAATTAAGAAAAAAATTATAATTTTGCTTTTCCTAGCAAAAATTCAAATTTCTAGGTTTTTTTTTCCTAGGTCTTACAGTGGAGCTGTCTATGAGGTTGCTTAGATTTTATGTGGATTGAAGTTTTATGTTGCCTATTCTTTCTGGTAGTAAGTCTTATATGAATTATAATGCTTTGTGAATATGCAATATTTATACCATCAAATAAAAAATAACCCAAGCAATCTTCGATCCATAGGTTTAAGTTACTACTCACATAGGTAAGACATTTCTTTGTATTTTTTTAGTTTTTTTTTTATAAAAATAGAAACATTTTTATTTTTTGTTGTTGATTTGTTTTTATTACTACGTGTTTAAACTTCAATTTTGTATACCAAAGAGTTATATTATGTCATGGAGAATGGAAGAACAACTTAGACAAGATAATCTTTAAAATGCTTTCACGTTCTTTTTTCTCTGGCCCGTATTAGTTTATTCATTATATTTATCTCGTTTATTGGTATTTAGAGAATGAGTTATTTTTTCATATTCTTTTCTCCTTTTTCACATGTCACTTTTAAATATTTGACTAATGTTTTAGGAACAACCCACTCATTACAATAAATTATACAACATGTTTACTCAAACAACTACGATTTACGCGGCCATTAAATGGTGGTCCCCATATTCTCCCTTGTATCTTTATTACATTTTTTCCTACATTCTCCCCATCCTCTAGCCTTCTACTTCCCTCATTTGAACCCCCAGGTCTTTATATGTCTCTTTATTATCATTGTTTTCCATTTTCTACTCACCCCTCTGCACCTTACCTCCCCCAACCTCATTAGTCTATCAATACTGTGGATAACACCTTTTACTACTTATGTTTTGAACCCAATTTTAGGTCCTCCCCGTTTTATATTCCTTCTTGTTAAATTTACTTTTTTTTGTCAAGAATAACTTTATTGAATTTTATCTTTTTTTTTTCCTCAAACAGTTTTCTTTAGTTAATCAATATTGTTACTATGATAAATTCTCATTTTATTATTTAAATTAAGATGTTTAGATAAATTAAAATGTAGGATATTCTAGTTATTTAAAAATTATATTAATTAAAAAACTTATAAGTTTTATCATTTATTTTTTTGAAAATTGAAAAGGAACATCAAGTGTTTAGTTTTAAGTTTATCTTATAATTTTAGATATTTTAGAAAACTAAACTATATTTTTGTAATGATATCAATAGTAAAAGAAATTTTGTTAAATATTTGCATTTTAGATATTTGGTTTTTCTTTTGTTCTTGAGTCAGATGTGTTTTCCTTTCATTATCGAGCCTTTTGATGGTTTTCTTTTCTTGTTTTGGTTTGAAAATGATTGAATGAAATTTCTCCTTACCATGATATATTCATGGGATTGTGTTTAATTTTTTTCTTTGCTCTAAACTCCAAGATGAATATACATTGTATATTTCTTTGCTTTAAACTCATAAGTGATGAATTATGACTCTAAAAAAATGGGGGGGGACATATTATAACTTTGGTTACAAAAAATAAGAAGCATGTTGATGGGTTCGGGGGTATTTGGTCTAGTTAATCCATAGCAATCTATACAATGAGAACAAAATTGTAGACATAGTTTTGAATATGGAAGCAACCCATGGAATTTTTGGAGATGGTGCATGCCAACATGGGTACGTGAATTTTGTATGACTCATATCGTGACGCCCCAAATCTCATCCGTCGAGACTACCACAACCTCGCGGAACACTCGTGGAATGTCGAACGACTGACATTTCTCACGAAAAATCGCAGTCTCCTTTGTACCCGGGAGCCTACCCAAATACAACACCGATAAACCTCGTCCCAAACAATCCAATATAACAACTATGATTAAACGTCACTGCGCTTATAAACCAACACTCATCACAATAACTATATCCAACTATATCCAATAGTTTCAAGAGTTCAAATTTCATTTTTATACAAATACATATATTAAAATTATAGAATTCTAATACATGTCATACATCATAACCCAAAGCCCAATCCGACTCTAAAGCCCATCTCTAGGATGAGCCGTCCCTCGCACGCTCCCCTCGTACCTATAAAAATAATATCCCCGACTGTGGTGAGCCAATGCTCAGGCAGTGGAATCACCCTAGCGGGCTACTCCACCTAAGCGCATATGCAATGCTCCAGACAACACACACATTCAAGCAAATGCATGATCCTACTAATGTCTAACTGATCATCTCGCACTCCGAGTCCTCACCGACTCCTCACACCTCCGCCCAAGCCTTGTATGAGAATTCATTATGTTTTATTCGCGGGACAACCCTCCGATGTATATATCAATCAACATCTCCCGACGATCGATATTATTTGATGACTACCCTCCGATGTATATCAATTGGGCCGTCTCCGATGATTGATATTTTTTTTTGGTATGGACAACCCTCCGATAATTATCATGTTTAGACAACCCTCCGAACCCATTTTCTCTAGACTCATCTCATGCACTCACTCTTACCATCCCAGTGCCCAAAGGTACATGGAACGACGACGCCAAATCCATTACGCCTATAACACGTGCAAATATATAAACATTCATATACGCCTCACATGTTCTTAATCACACACCATGTTATGTAATTTCGCTTTTCATCACATCAAAATTAGTTCATGCTTAACGATCAAACACGAGCAATTCTACTTGAATTACTCCGACCAAACACATTAATTTCAAATCTTATATTCTCGAACATGAAACCTCAAGCATTATTCCCAAAAAATCACTAATCGTCTGCTCACTTTGTGAACTCACTTCACTACCATTTCCCGCCTCTATGCATATCACAATACAATTTGTTACACACTTTCACCATAATAACCCAGAAATCAATGACGTGGGGCCACTGACCATCCACCTGAACTAAATTAATTTCATCAATCTCATCCCAAGTTTCAGGGACCGATCAAACCGCTCTCAGCTTCCGCCTCATTCAACTAAAATATCAGAATACACTTAAACGAAGTGTAAAACCCAAGTAGGAGAAATTTCATCTCACGGAGTTTTTCTAAACCCTTAAACTGCACCACTCTGCAAACTGCAGGTAGCCAGCCTTCCTTCTCGTCTCAAGACCGCCAACTACCTGGACGTCCCAACATTCTAGACAAGTCTCTCTCTCAAAGGAAATCGCCATTTCGCCGCCACCGCATCCCTCCACCGCCGCCTCGACTTTCCCATTTTTATTTATTCTCAAGAAGACAATACTATGCGCATTTGTCTTTCAACTTATAACAATTAAAAATGACATTTATGTCCTTCTTTTCCTTAATTTTGACACTTAAGACTATTCCTAATACCATTTTCATAATTTCTCTACTCATACCACTTATGACACATGAGTACGTGTTATATGTGACCTTCGTAGCATCGAAAATAATTTTACTAAGACCAACCATGATACTCGAAAACGCAGGCTAACTCCGACCGTCTCAATTCTACGAATTTTTACGTGGTAACTAGATTTCGTGGAGACATTCCAACTGAAATCCATTTTGTCATCCAAGATCCAAGGAATAAATTTTGGACTTTTTAACTGAAATTACAATTTTGTAACCAAAATTACGATTTTGCCCTTTTTCCAAAAATTGGAATTTTTCGGGTCTTACATTCTCCCCTCCTTAAAAGGAATTTCGTCCTGAAATTATGGACAATCATACTCACTAACATGCATATGCAACGTGCACTCTACCATGCATGTAAACTCGTCATTTAATTATTAAACGACTGAACTACGTACTTTCATCCCTTAAACAAGAAGGAATAGGTGGCCCGCATCGTGTCCTCGTGCTCCCACGTTGACTCCTCCACTCCATAGTGTCGCCATAACACCCTCAGCCACTCACGGTCTCAGATCTAAAACTCGATCACGACTATCCAAAATGCAATAATCGTCCCTCCCTCAAATGTCCCATCGTCAACCTCAATCGGGTCCCCAATCCACCACATGAGCCGGATCCGAGTATACTTCAGAGCAATGAGACGTTGAAATACCTCATGGACACCTGTGAAATACCTCGTGGACACCTGTCATGATGGACGGTAATGCCAACCGGTACGCTACGGTGCCTATCCTCTCGAGTAGACTCGCGCTCCTCAACCCGATCAAACAAACGTCAATCCCCAGCAGGTAATGCGCACCGACTCGATCGCAACCACATGTTCAATCCAAGCCAGTCAATGCACAATGGCTGATCAAGTATCGACAGGAGAGTGTGATGGTTATCGCCCACACACGTGATCTCGGGCATCGTGGTGGTATTTACGGGGACAAGCATGACATTTTTCCCGCATTGTGCATACGCAGTCCGTGTGTCGAGGACGCCATGGTGTCAAGCAATGAAAGGCCTTACCCTGTGAGGATCAGGAGAGACCAGTAAAATAATATCCCTCCACAGGGTGAGCTAATGCTCGCAGTGGATCACCCCATGGATACTCTCCACCCAAGTGCATATGCAATGCTCCAAACAACACACATTCAAGCAAATGCATGATCCTACTAATGTCTAACTGACACCCCTGCACTCAAGTCCTCACCGACTTCACACCCTCGCCAAGCCTCAGATGAGAATTCATTATGTTTATTTGTTGGTGGACAACCCTCTGATGTGTGTATATATATATATATATATATATATCAATCAAGTCTACGACGATATTATTTACGATACCACCATGTATATCAATCGGCTGGGGTTCGACGATTGATATTTTTTTATGTATGGATACCCTTCGAGAACAATTATCATTTTTAGACAACCGAACCCATTTTCACACTCATCTTATGCACTCACTTCTACTATCCTGTGGTGTCCTGTGCTGCATATGGAATGCATGAGGCCAATCTCCATTACGCCTATAACACATGCAAATATATAAACATATATTCACATAAAAATTTAATCACACAATCATGTTATGTAATTTCGCATTTCATCCGTGTGACAAAACTCCGGGTCTTTCGACTATCCGTCAAACTCCAATGGGGACATATTTTCGGTGGAATGCCTGGTGACCCGACATTCTTCACGGTAACGGCAGAGTCTCCTTGAAATGAGCTCTACCCAATATGAAACCCAGAAAAACCAGTCCCAAAATACCCAATATAACAATGATGATTCAAACGGCCACTTGGGCTCATAAACCAATACTCATAACAATGTATATATATCCAACTATCCAACCATAGTTCAAGAGTTCAAATTTTATTCTTATACAACATATATTAAAATTAAAACAATTTTAATACATGTAATACATCATAACCCAAAGCCACAATCCGGCTTTCTTCTAAACCTCTGTCTCTAGGACGAGCCGTCCCCTCGCACGCTCCCTGTACCTGTAAAATAATATCCCTCGACAGGGTGAGCTAATGCTCAGTAGTGGAATCACCCTAAGTGGGCTACTCTCCACCTAAGTGCATATGTAATGCTCCAAAATAAACACACATTCAAGCAAATGCATGATCCTACTTGAATGTCTAACTGATCATCTCGTGGCCCGTAGTCCTCATCGACTTCACACTCGCCCAAGCCTCGTATGAGAATTCATTATGTTTATTTGTTTCAGGACAACCCTCCAATGTATATATATATATATATATATATATATATATATATATATATATATATATATATATATATATATCAATTCGAGTCGCTACGTATCGATATTATTTATGGACTACCGACATATCAATCGGGCTGCCTCAAGACGACGATATTTCAGATGGACCACCCTCCGACTATCATTTCCTTTTTAGTTTTAGACAACCTCCGAAACCATTTTCTGTGACTCATCTCATGCACTCACTCCTACCGGCCCTATGGTGTCCCAAAGGTATATGGAATGGCATGATGCCAATTCCATTACAAGCCTATAACACATGCAAATATATAAACATGCATATATTCATAAAAATTAAATCACACAATCATGTTATGTAATTTCTCATTTCATCACATCAAAAATTAGCTCAATGCGGGCTAATGATCAAACATGAGCAATTCTACTTGAATTACTCGACCAAACACATTAATTCACACAATTTATTTTAGAACACTATTCTCGGGAATAGTGAAACCCTAAGCATTATTCTTAAAATCACTAATCGCCGCTCACTTTGTGAACTCCGTTCTCACGGCCATTTCGCCCTACATTCCAATCAATACACATGATTTATCACATAATTTGTGAAATAAAACACCCAAACAACCCTCATGGTCAATGGGCCGATGCATTTTGATTCAATAAATTAAACCATTCTGGCCCCAAGTTTTCGGGATCGCCTCAAGGCCTCTTCAAGCTAACTCGAAACATTGAAAAATACTAAATAAAGTGTAAAAACCTGGGCACGAGAAACCCCTACCTCACAGAGTTTGTCTAAACTCCTTAACCTGCCCACGCCAGAAAAACTCCGCTGCAGCAGCCTTCTCCTTCATTCCGACGACCGCCGACTACCGGATCTCCCACGATTATTACTAGAGAGAAGTTCTCTCTCTAAAAAAAAAACACCATTTCAGCCGCCCACTGCATCCCCCTGCTGCATTTCACGTTTTTGGTCTTTGGTTTTGAAGGAAGAAGGCTACTATTGGCTAATTTGTCATTTTCTAACTTATGAAACTCAAAAATGACCATTTTGTCAATTCTTTTCCCAGTTTTGTCATTCGACACTATCTCGGCAGTCCATTTTTATCATTTATCTACTCATGCCACTTATGACACATGAGTACATGTTATATGTGACTTTCGTCTCATCGAAAATCGTTTTACGGCACCCGAACCGAGATGCCTCAAAAAACGTGCCAACTGAGACGGCCCGAATTCTACAAAATTTTATGTAAAATCTATATTTCGTGAGAGGATTCCAACGGTGAAATCCGTTTTGTCATCCGAGATCCAGAGAATAAATTTCGGATTTTTAACCGAAATTATAATTTTGTAACCAAAATTACGATTTTGTGATTTTTACAAATATTGGAATTTCTCGGGTCTTACACATACTCACCCTCACTTATGGGTTATTTTGTACTATCACAATTTTTTTTTTACTTTTCAACTCGCCTTAGGAGGAAAGCCATCCTACTACCTATTGAATAATCTTTTTTTTTCTTACAATCAAAGTTCAATTTTTCAAACATTCTAAATCAAAGTTCAATTTTCTTAATTATAATTTAAATAGAAGATATTTTTATATACCTCAAGAATCAAAATTATTGTGGTTCTGTGAATGTAAAAAGTTAGTTAGAGAATGCGTAAGTACATGTCAAAAGAGTCTTACTTTGATTTTTTATCTTATACTATCAAAAGCGGTACACTAATGTGCTTATGTTCCAACATATTTCCCCCTTCCTTTTATTCTCCTTCATTTGCTAATCCCTTATTTTCGTACTTTTGCATTACATTATTGTACTCTCGCTTGTTTCTTTTTATATTTTAGACTCGGGGCCTTAATTTTTATTAAGGATAAACAATAAGTCAAAATAAAATAAATCAAGTACCACCAATAAAACATTTTATATTGTTGGCTTGGAATGTATAGCTATATTTGGTTATGCCTTGTTCTGCGTATGTTTTGCATGTCATAGTATGAATACCGAAGTATGAAAATTAAAGTATGATGAGTCTTAATTTATTTGAAGAATTTACATGTTAAATATAGTTATCGATTTATGTATATAAACTATATGTTTTAATAAGATACCTTTAATTAGATGTCATGACTCATTAAGCTATTTAGTAGGTGTGGGCATGGTTCTGCTAACCTAATCGTGGCACAAAAATAAACTAAATCCACGCTTTGGTTTGTTATTTACATAAACAAAAACCTAACTGATTAATATGGTTAACCAAATCTCTAAGCAACTATATATATCGTTTTTTCTGTTAACCATAATTAAAAATTAAATTTGTAATTCCATAATCATATATTAAAGTTCAAATTATAAATACAATAAAATAAATGAAAAGAGAAAAAATGAATACAATCTATTCATTTGCAATCCTATGACACTTGTGCATTTATAATACATCCACAATAATATATGAAAATGCATGAGATTAGATAATTTAATCACGTGTTTTTTAATCAACCATGTTTTAACAAGTTAAATAAAAAGAAACCGATCCAAAGAAATCATAGCCTATATGCTTTAAGTTCGGAGGAAATGGTAGAAGCTTAGTTTGGAGGAAAAAAAAAAAGTGAAAACAGACAGATAAGTTTTTGAAAGTCTCAACTCACACAAGAGGTGAATCCTATATATATATATATATATATATATATATATATATATATATATATATATATATATATATATATATATATATATATATATATATATATATATATGGTTAATCAAACCATGGTTTTATTTTGTAATCAAACCTAAATCAAAACCGAGATATGTGTAAAACAGTGTCCAAAACCAAACCGCTCTGCCAATTAACCTTTTTTCGATCTTGGCTTTGGTGTGGTTTTTATGGCCTGCCTGCTTTCTTAGGTTTTACCCACCCTACTATTTAGCTGATTATTAATTTTATTTTCATTGTTCATTTTCTATTGTTATACTAGTTAGAACAATTTTTTAGTATATTTATATTTCAAGTATTTGTATTATATTTTCCTAATTGTTTTAAAAAATCTTATATCACTTTTGTTAATAGCAAACTTATGGAAGGATCTCCATGTCAAGCAAGGGAAGGGTTGTCATAGATTCTGGATATCATCTCATCTCTTCATTAGATTCTATATTCCTTCAAGAAAAAAAGTGCAATACTATATTACAAAAAATATGGTAAGAGTACAATTTTATATTATGTTCAAAAAATGGATTAAAATATTTTTTTTTTGGGTGTTTATTGTTAATTATTATATTAATGTTATGTTTGTCCTTGCGTGTTCGTAAAATATATCGAGAAGACAAATCATGATGAAGAAAAAAAAGACCCACTCTTTAATGAAGATGATGTTAGTAGTTTTCAGCTTATGGTTTTGTGCAATGTGGAGAGTAACTTTAAAAAAAAAGATTAACAAATTTTTATATTTGGATATCGATTGTAACTTTTTCTTGAATTTTAACTTATTCACATTGTTTAATGGTTTGATTGCTATTATTTTAATTAGATTATGTACCTATTTAATTTAAATATATGTCTCTTATTGTGGTAGATAACCATGACATATGTGACTTTTAGCCTTAACATTTGAAGGAGTAACCATAATAGAAGATTTAGTTAACCTTGACATAGCAAAATCAAGTAACATTTTACCTACGACATATAATAGAAAAACTCTTGACATATGTATCTCAAACTTGTAAACGTTGACATAGGGCTACAAAGAATTCTTGACATATATATATATATATATATAATATTACTTTAAACTTTTCTTGACAACGCATAGATGACATATATAAGAAGTGAATCCTATCTTAACATTATACCTTATCTTGACGGTGAAAAACTATCAATGAAGGCTTTTTCTTGTAGTGTCTCCTCGTCAGTTCATGGAGTGGCGGAGTAAGTATCTATCCTTCTGCTATCGTTTATCAATCAATCTTTTCATAATTGGTTGTAGTGCTATTATCCCATTGACTTATCAATCAATTATTAAATAATTAGTTGTAAATTTTTCATATCATCCCATTGACTTATCAATCAATTATTTCATATACCTCTTTGATCATTCATCACAGTCCGTCCTTGCAAACTGGTATCAGAGGTTTGATGTCTAGTCATAAGCTAAAAGGGGTTCTTGGTGTTGGAGATAAGATTTCTAATCATGGTTCTAGTAGTTCGCGGTATGAGTGCAAGGCGTGACTAATATTGAGATTGTTCAACATCTACAACACCATTTGAGGTCCTATCTGGTGAACACTTGAAGCTGACTCTTTTCCACTACGATGAGGATTGATATAGGAATTATTTGCAATAGTTATAGGGAATTCGACCTTGATTACAAAGATTGATTAGTTCTGAAACATTGAGATCATCAAGATAGATTTTGGTTTTTAGCTAGGACTTGGAGAGTAGTTATGATCGTGGTCAAGGCTTGAGGAAGAGTTTGACTAAGTCAATATTTTGATTTTTATGTATTTTCTTAAGTCCTAGTTTGAGTTAGAGTCTTATTAACTAGTAGAAGAGTTGTTTTTAGTTTCCTGTCAAAATATGAGTTGTTTTATTTAATTTCCAACAAGTTGTTTTTATTAGAATTAGGAGACTTTAATTGAGAGTCCTATTTCAATTATAATTAAGAAGATAAGGGGACTATATATACTCCTCCAATGTACTTTTTTTTAATAAATTCACAGTGTAATAATATTTTCAAGTTTCTCTTTTTAAGAGTTTTTTCTTGTTCTATTGTTCTCTTATCTATTTAGTGGATTCCCTTGAGTGACAAGTTTGTGGCTTCTTATCCCTTGGTGGCGAAGTAAGTTCCTATCCTTCTACTTCTTGACTCCTACGATTCAATAATCATAACCTTAACCTACACATAACCCTTTTGATCTTCACCCGACTCATTTACAAATTTAGTTCCATATTTTTAAGACTATCCTCAACACTTTATTCCATCTGAAAACCCTAAAACCCACAATCTCTAACCTATAAACACAAATTCACTTCAGCCCTAACCTTGCAGCAGAAAAAGCACAGCGAGCTTGTTCAAAACAAGGCTATTACGCATCAATTCAAACCAAACATTTCCAAACCTAAAATCTTCATTATAAACCTTAATTTCATCATATATAAACCCTTAATTAGCCTTAAAACCTTTTAGAAGACTATCCCTTACCCATCAAAAGTTATACCCATACCCCGAAACTACCTGAAACATATTACACAACACACAAATCCTTATATAATCCATCGAGTGCATCCTTGCATCAAAGGTGGCAAATTAAGTATCTATCCTTCTACTATCGACTTATCAATCGATATTTTCATAATTGATTGTCGCATCTTCATTATCTCATCGACTTATCAATGAATCTTTCCATAATTGAATGTGGTGTCTTCATCATCCCATCGACTTATCAATCAATTCTTTCATAGTTCATTGTGGCGTCTTCATCACCCCATAAAGAAAAATACCATGGCAAATACCTTAACTTTATGCAACCTTTGATCATCCATCATGGTCCCTCCTTGCCATCGAGGCGTTATTAGAGCTTATAGTTTGATGATTGATCATGGTTTTGAGTTGTTCCACAAACCCTTTAAAGCAAGCGTATTGTGATCTTGAGATTTTTGTTCAAGCATCACACAACAAAAGTTTGAGGTCCTATTAAGGTGAAGACTTGAGGAGTAAGTCTTTTTCCCAGCTATGGGGATTGATGCGGGAAGCACATTTGCAATAGTTATTGGAGATTCAGCATTGATTACAAAAGATTTAGATTCGAGGAGGTTGTAGAGGCTGTTGAGATCATGAGAATGGCTTTTGGGCTTCAATAGGGACTTTAAAGGGTTATGGTCATGGAAAGGTTTGAGGAGGGAGTTTACCTATTGATATTTTTATTTTTATGTATTTTACAAGTTTTAGTTTGGTGTAGTCTTATTAGTTAGTAGAAGAGTTTTTAGTTTCATGGTCAAAGTAGGGTTATTTCTATTAGAATTAGAGGAGTCTTATTTCAATTACGATTAAGAAGACTTAATTATGAGTCCCTATTCGATTAAATTAGGAAAATGAGACATATAAAACCCTCCAGTGTACTCTTTTCTCAATTCAAAGTTTAAATAATATTTTCAATTTCTCTTATAAGAGTTATCTCTTGTTACTGCTTATCTACTTGGTAAATTCTCTTAAGTAGCTAGTTCACGTGCTTTTTTATCCTTAATGTATCCCTCACTAGGTGGCAAAAGTATATCTCTTGGGTGGATCCTCTTGAGTGACAAGTTTGTGGCTTCTTATCTCTAGGTAGATTCCTTGGGTAACAAAGTAAGTATCTATCCTCACTGCAACTTGACTCATTCATCATCTTCTTTTTAATTTTCCAATCTCCAATCACAAATCAAAACTTTCCAAATATGGTTCCATACTTCAAAAACCTTTTGAAATACTTTGTTTTAACCTTGAAACCATAAGTACCATCATCCCTAACCTTGGAGAAACCCTAAAATCATGCATAGCCCTAGCCTACCTTAGAAAAACCCAAAAATAAAAAACTAGCTCAAAAAAAAGGTTGTTTTGCATCAAACCAAACTTGAACATTTCCAAACATAAAATCCTTATTTATAAACCTTAATTACATCATAAATTAAGAATCAAATATGCTATAAAATTTGGACTAAACCTATCCCTTATCCTTCAAATTGCATCCTATATACCCCCTTACCATATACCAACCACAAACCACGTCTCTAACACCTAAGCGGTTAGATCATCCATCATGGTCCCGTTCTTGCATCACTTCCTTTGTTTACTTTTTCAAACCCTTGTTTGTTACAAGGAGGGAGATTTGGCCATTCTTGGCATTAAATCCACCTTAATCGTTTTATTTCTTTAGGTTTGAGTTTTCTTTTCCAATAAAGTGATTTCTTTCACATTGAGTTTGCCTTTGTTTTTCCTTATATATTATTATTTTGTTTTTGTTTTTTTTTTTTTTTTTTTGTGTTTTTGTCATCGACATGTTGTGACGTGTTTAGTCGTTGACTTGTTACAGTGGGTAGTTGTGTCGACGATGGTTAGCTTTTTCGTGAGTTTTCACATTGGCAGTTCATAAGGCGAGTTCGGTCGATAGTCACTTCGGATCATATTATGTTCGCCGGTATGTTGCAGATTTGGAATCTAAGGTATTTTAGACATTTTTTGGATTATTAATATAGCATCATCCTCTAAAGTTTTAGCTTTTTTTATTCTATATTGAGAGTTTTTTTATTTTTAATTTTTAAATAGTAATTTTTTTAAAAGATATTTTTAAAAAATATAGCAATTTAATCATTTTTATAATTAAATACTTTGATTCTACAGTAAGTAAATTATCCCTACCAGGGACTTAGGCTTGGACCCCTCACTTTCTATGTCTTACATTTTGAAAAGATTAAGCGACTCTGTCCTTGAAATTTAAGCTTGATGGAGTTGAAATCATCTATTTGAAATTGATTTAATGTTGTGTAGAAAATAAGATTATAATAGAACTTAAAATCTAACTCAATATATATATATATATATATATATATATATATATATATATATATATATATATATATATCTGCCATATACCTACATAGTGGTGGAGGATTGGCCTCATGCCTAGTGGGAGCACTTACGTTCAAAATTCTAATTTTTTTTTCACATTGTATTAAAGGAGATTTAAACTCAAGTAGTATACTTTGTCCACAACGAAATATTGCAAAACTTATCTTTATTATTTTATACACAAATATACATATATATATATGTACTCACAATTTGTAAGGTATATTTGAGGTGCCCCAGTTAATTTCCAAGAATGTGGCTGATATTTGGTGGTTCGGTGCGATTTTTCAGGAAAATATTTTCAAAACCACTGTCGGATCGTCCTTCGTATTATCAACTTCATTAATCACTTGTTTAATATATACAAACAAACACCCATAACAATGATACTTGAGAGAAAACAATGAAATAATTTGCTACGTCATTCTCTATTTACCATTCCTTATCTCAGGAAACAAACAGAATTAGTCACTATCTAGTATGCTAAACAATTCATCGAGTTAAGTAAGTTTTCATTTTATTTTTATTTCAATATATATAGCAAACACCCAACGGGACCGACCAGGAGAGAAAAAAAGAAAAAAAAACATGTCTTAATAGCTATCACTATTGCATTTGTTGATGCATTTATGATAGAGTAAGTGTACCAGGCCTTATAAATCAAGTACCCTTTTCTAATCCAAGCTTAACGGTGAATATATAATTATGTGTAATTAGCAGCAAGTAATAGATAAAAACTGTTTCCAACATTCAATATGAAAGATTGTTATGCATTGATAGTCCTTAATATAACCATGTATCAAATGGTTATCTAGAAATAGTCAATTCCCGATAATTGAAAGCGAGAGACGAGGCTGAGATCACGATGAATTTTTTTACAAGCATGGAAAGGTCTCTTGTCCGTTTTAAAATTCGGTATGCCAAAGCAAAAAATTGGATGCCTCACCAGGTACACCCCTCTTCAGTATATATCTATTGTGAAGGAGGCTACACAATGGACAATTACAAAATAGGTACTTATGATTGGTCCATAATGTCCTTACGTTGCATATTGACTCGCGCCCCCAATTGTTATGCGATTAAATACAACTAATGGCGTCACCCATGTTTACGTCAGTTCTATGTGCATGCACGAGGTGGGTTGTTTCCTTAGGTACGGCGAAGTCATGCTGATCTTGTGGCATTGAACTGGGGCCATCCCTCACACGGGGCATCCGCGTGTCAGTCGACCTCTTGAGTACATCACGTGGCCGGGTCGAAGCTTCGCCACTCTAATACGGAGTGTGGTAGGCTACTTTACGCCGCATGCCGCGTGTGGGGTGGCTTATCCCATTCCACGAGCTCTCCCCTTAGCGTTGTTTCAAGCTACTCGTGTTGGAAGGGCGGTATGCTGTCTCTTGAAGTTCATGCACCACCTATCATTCCATGCTAACCATTAAGGTTTTGATATTGCGCACCATATTCAGTCATCATTACAATCCTATTGCTTACAGGTGTCAACTCCAGTTAGGTACATTAGGTGGCATGCTCTCGAACCGCAGTGGTACATTATATGCTTCATTTAACTTTTCTGCCCGTTATCTTTATCAACATTGAGTTTAAAAACTGCCCCCTTCTTATTTGAAGAACTTCTTGATGGTTCCATCGAAGGAGTGTCCCATTCTTGACCCTTGTCGCTGCAAGTCTTCTTACTTTGAGAGTGCTCCTTGTTCTTGATTTCTCCCCTAGTGCGGTCGCCAATTCTCTCGAGTAATTGTTGCTCATAGGTGCTTACTCTTTCTTTGTTTTTTAAGCTTGATGAGTTACCTAGTTGTCTCCGGCATCATTCGGTAATGGAGGCACAAAAGGCACTCAAAGGATGGCCATTGGAAGAAATGACCTTTCTAGCTCAGGGACGGCGTCGTTGACTTTCTCATACAGGTTGTTGTGCTAGAGCCTGTGAGGTTTCTCAGGTTGAGAAGCCCCGACTCATCGGGGAGGCCGGAGTGGGCGCACTTTTGTAAGAGATTCTTTCACTTTCGCCAGCAAGTTCGGAGGTGAGGTTTTCCAACCTCGGGCTGATTTGTAGCACACGAATGGGGACCGGTGTGATCGCTCCATCTATTGGCTGAGATTCATATCAATAAGGAGAACATGGTTCCCCCTTCCCCCTTCAATGCACCAGTTCCTGCACTTCTCGCGTCTCCACCCTGTCTACGTGCATGTGAACATTGTGCGAGTTCTTTTGGGTGTGAGTGTACCTAATAGGAATCTCGTGGAGGAGGTGCTATATACGATGGGCGGATCGAAACTCAGAGAGAGGCGAGATAGCTAATAAATTAATTTTTTTAAAAAAATATATCTGATATATAGAAATAAAGTACAAACAATTATATTAATAAAAGTTTAAACTTGAAGGATAGAAAAGTACAAAAGCTGACTACACTATATTTTGTCTTGCAAGATGATCTGATTTCTACGACTATCATATTTTGAAAGCGATTCAAAATGGAGTTCGTTGTCGATAGAATCAAATATCTCCTTTTCTATGTATACCCCTTCAAGCGTCATTTAATCATTCACATCCCCATTCTATTTCGCCGTCGGTTTCTGGCTTTCCTGTGAAAAATACTCTTTCAACGAATCTTTATCGCAACAAGTAGAAGTATGCCAATTCAACTAAAGCGATAAACCATCGGAAAAACTTTATCTTTCATAGTTTCTTTTGCGTCTTCTTTTTGCTAGACTTCCCTGACCTTTACATTAAAAGAGCAGACCATCTATTCGTATCACTAAGAAAAGATTGAAGTTCTTGAGAAAGAAATGTCTTGATTACTTGTAAGTCTATTGAGGATAAAATCAGCCGAATCTGTAAGATTAAATCATATCGAAATTAGAATCCATTCTTTGGATCAAGACTTGCAATGCAATCAAGTAAATTCGTGCTTGCTTTAGAGAAACGATGATTCATCTCTGTTTTTGATTAGCCACACTCTGTTTTTTATTTTGAAAGTTCTCAAAATATATTTGCTGTTGTGGAGCGCTCTTAGACGAACCCGACATGGTCTCTGAAATTTATCTATGGCTTTTGCAATTTGCCCGACATTTGAACCCATTTGTTGTGAACGCCTCATCCTGTAAGAACCGGCTTGAAAAGAAAACACCAAAAGCAAAAAGCAACATCTTTTGCTACACTATATTCCAATCAAATATTGTCCTTAAACCAAGCATCTCTAAAACTTCTATTATCTTTCCTATGTTCTTGGAAAAATTGTGTGGTTGTGAGGACCTTTGGATGCGTATTCTCTTCTAATACGGTCACGAATATTCACATTAAAACTTTCAAGCGGCTTACGTAATCCCGGATCACTAACAATGTCATATTGATTAATTTCAATCTCATCCAGATTACTCGTCAATTCAACATTCTCGCTCAAGGTATTTGCATTTGGAGTTTGTACCGGTTGTTCAATACTATGTGATGACTGAACTTTTAGGCACGTTTGAAAATATCTTTTCATTCTGTTAGAATAAAAACCTACAGAAATAACCATAATTCTCTCAACAATTCAATACTTTCAATATTACTAATAGTTCGACAATTCGATAAAACAAAACAATTCTCAACAATTCAATTTATTATTCACAATTCAACATCTTACAATTCAGCAATCGACAATTCGATAATCAATTCAACAATCCACAATTCAATAATCGATTCAATAATTCATAATTCATCTAACCAATATCAATTGAAAAATTAAAACTTAACTTAATCAATTTCAATTTAAAAATAATCAAAAATTAACCTAACCAAATAATCTGTTGGAAACTCAAACCCGACAAATTTTCTCATAATGATGCATAGTTAAAAAAAAATCACTTAACTCAACAATTTTCTAAGAATTTACAAAACCTAAAACCTAAAAATTTACGAATGAGTGAAAGAAACAAACTGAAAATGTTAAGCGGTCGCAGTGGTAGTGCAACGACGGAGAAGGAGATGGGCCGGTAGTAAATCATTTCATGGCGAGGAGGCGATCGTCGTCAATTTAGTCCCAGTCGATCTCAGTGATGACATATTCTATGAAAGGGCGGGCCTGATTTCTTTCTTTCTATTTTGATTAGGACGAAATAGCGTCTTTTGGTCCAAATTAAAAAATAAAAATTCGGCATACGCGTTCATCAGCGATCGGCGCCGCGCCCGCATCATGGCTATATGTCTACTCCTTTAAGCCGCACAACCTCAAGAAATATTTCGTGGTTGTTAACGCTAAGTCTCTACAACTAGTGATGAACTTGCCGAGTACTAGCAAGAACAAACTGTAAGGCAACGTGTTATTGTTCGCCGTTTAGGGATACAATAGGGATCCTATGCTCCTGGAGTTCCAAGTGAACACCAACCCTACTGCAGGTCGGGTATCGAAAATCTGTGTTTTTCCTTTTTTGGCTTTTGATCAATTTTGTCACCTCACTTGCTTGTGTGTTGGCACTGTGGGCAGAGGGAAGCTCGTTGATGACATCAGCCCCTCCCAATTCGATTCACTAATTAAGGTGCTAAGTCTCTCAGGAAAAGGGTAAAGAAAGGCGCATGTGACCCCCAGTAGCCTGCACGTGGTGAAAACTGGCTCTCCTCCTAGAGGCCACAATAAGTGAATTGACCTTATTCGAAGAGCCATTGCTAAGAATTTGAAGGAGGTCATAGTTGAGATAATTAGTTGTTTATAGAATGGTGGCGGCGAGAAGGTTGAGGATTTCTTTGAGGGACTATGCCCTTCTGAGCGACTTTAGTAACCAAGTGCTTTGTTAAATATATAGTTTTTTGGGTTGTACATTCTTTATTTTCCATCTTGTTGTGAGTCATTGTTTCAAATGAGCATCTTCGAAACATACATGGAAATGTGTAATATCACTAACTCATTTAGCTTGACTTACAGGGTAGGGACCCGGGACCTATACGAAGGTCTAGGCCGAGTCCCGAGTTCCTCGACTCTAGCGGGGAGATCATGGAGTTTGCGAAATTATCAATTTTATTCGAGGAGCGCATGACGTGATGGCTGACGAAGCGAAGGTGCCTAAATTGGAAGCTGAGGTGGGGCTCTGAAGCACTCCCTTGTTAGCGTAGTGTCCAGGACTAAAGCGGGGGGCTTTGTGTTGCTCATAAGCGCAAGGTTGAACAATTGTGTAGCAGGCAATAGACGGAGCTAAAACTAAAAGATGTGGAGCTAGAATTGAAAGATGCTTTTGTGAGGCTGAAAAAGTATGTGTGCTCTTCAAGCTGTAGGTTGAATACCAATCCAAGCTACCTGGGTTATACGATGAGTAGTACGAGGCGTACATTGGGTGAGACTCACATTAGAAGATTGAGCGGGATCTTTGAAGGAGGTGAAGGAATTCTGAGCAGCATAGATGAATAAATACGGACAGGGCTCCGTATGACCCCTAACCCAAAGTGGGCATCCCACAAACTAAGAAGGAGGTGCAGGAGGGTGTAGGTCTTGCCTATCTTAGATGGTTGGAAGGAACACAAGGCCTTCAAGGCACTCATGGTGTTGTGACCATGTCCAGTTCACCTCACGGCCCTTGAATTCCTTGCACATATACGTATATAACTGAACCACGACAACCAAGGGGGTTTATCTCGGGCACCTTTTTCCCTTATTTATGGACAAGTAATGGCTTTCTTGCTTCTAAGTGTGCTATGAAGCAAAGGAATAAATATTTAATAAGAGATAAAGTATCCCGTAAAAGAGGAATAAAAAATGAGTAATGGAGAATAATCGGCTCATAAAAATATGCAAGCATCCCATATAACAGGTATCGACAAAAAGGACAAAATTCATCCATAAAATTATCACAAGGGGTAGAGCGGGGCCATTTGTATCGTAAACATAAAAGAGAATAACCATCTCATGTAGGAGACATCTTGTCGATAGACACAATCATCCCATGAAATGGAGACCAAATTACCAAAAGGGGGGATGATCCCATAAAATGGAGTACAAGCATCTTCGAGGTTAATCATAAAATAGAGTAAAAACATCTCGAAGGGTTAATCGAAAATGGAAGTCTGAACATCACCGAAGGGGTTAATCATAAAATGGATAAGGAGGTCGACGGGGACCCTGAATGCAGGAGCCAAGACAAACGTATGAAAGCATTCGATGAAGTCGAGAGAAACAATGTTAGTTATTAAATGCAAAGCACCATGAGACATGCTCGACATATTGTGAAAATACTTCTTTAGATGAAGCGAGTTCTAAGTGCGATTCCAACCCTCCGATAAGGGGCCCGAATCTTGTAGGGGGCTCTGTCGGAGTCAACAATTACAATCGATCTATGGTGGTAAAAATGTTTTCTTCGGAAGACATCATCTAGGTTGGTGTAATCAGCTTACACTTGCATTTACTTCAGTTCTTCTTAGGAATAACCAGCATGTTGGAGAGCCATTCGGGTATTGGATCTCCTTTATGAATGTTGCTGCGAGGAGTTTATCGACCTCCTACTTTATCACCTCTTGGTGTGCTAGGTGATAGCACACATATCGGGGTATTCCATCATAATTCTATGGTTTTATATGGATTGGTGGACTTTAGTAAGAGTTCTTGGATTTTCACCTATGGTTTTGTTATATGAAGTTCCAAACCACCAATTCAAGTGTTATGAAGTTGTTTTGGATGGACTTCATCTTGGGTTTTTTAGGTATTATGGAATCGATAAGTTGTATGAAGAATAATATGAATTTTTTTTGTTGTTACATATGCTCTCTCATGAATAACTGCATTTAGGCAAAACCGCAGTGGTACCAGTACCAAACAGGTGTTTATTACCATGGGCTCATTGGTGCTGCCGGTACCAAGACAAGTGGTACTGGTACCACCTTACAGAATGTGTTTGGTATCGGTACCAAACATAGTGGTACCGGTACCACAGTGTCCAAAAGCCCAGATTTTTGTAGTTTCGAGTATTTAAGCCGAAATTCATACACCGATAGTATAGGAACTTAAATAAATGATTAAGAGAGGTTCAAGGAAGAATGAAACTCAATGAAAACACATCGTACCTCGTCGCCTCGGCGAAGCGATATTCATTGAGTGTGACTAAGTACTATGAAGTACGTTAAGTTTATGCGATTACGCGGGCGATTAATGTTTTCGTCGTATTCGTTTGAGTGTGTGAGATTTATGAAATGGGAAAGTTGTGGAGTTGTCTTTCGAGTTTTAGTAAGCAAGGTGAGTGTTCTAAACCTATTTTCAAATACTAGTGTATTATTATAAAATGTTTTAAGTACGGTATTTAATGGTTTTGATTAGCCAAACCATATTTTAAAAGCAAACAATAAGTTTAACAATGAGCAATGGTTTTGATTTAAACCATATGTGGCTTAATGATAATGGTTTTGATGTATTCAACCGTACTTTTAAAAATCAAGCAGCGATGGTTTGAGTTGTAAAACAATATTTCAAAGAACAAGCAGAAGCAAAAGCAAGCAAAAGCAAGCAAGCAAAAGTTTATTTTATAAAACGGGCCTGTCGAAAATCCTAGTTTTAAGAGCATCTAGGTCGAGAGAATTATTAAGATGCGATGCATGGTGATGTTAGGATATCATTCATGCATTTTAGATTTGCCTGGTCGGCAAACTTAGTT
Organism: Tetrastigma voinierianum; assembly: GCA_016808115.1. Taxonomy (NCBI): domain Eukaryota; kingdom Viridiplantae; phylum Streptophyta; class Magnoliopsida; order Vitales; family Vitaceae; genus Tetrastigma; species Tetrastigma voinierianum. Next base: position 2,573 of record JAEQBH010004763.1, on the reverse strand, counting down.
AATGCATCATGACATTTAAAAGAGACCGTGGCACGTACTGGAGTATATATGGTTAGCGCGCTAGCTAAATTATGGTGACGGAGACCCAGGTTAATTCCACCATATTTACCGAAAAAAGGGGAATTGAGCCAAAGGCCTTCCGTCGGGGCGATGCAGACCTAGGTCCGTGCCCACCGCACTGGCCGATGCCTGTGCTCCCCGTGGTTCACTAGTGGGTACAAGGCAGGAAAGGCCTCCAAAGGGCTGAAGGATTTATAAGCATGTTTTATAAGGCTAATATCAACCATCAGGTACCACGAGCCTGTGCTCTGTTTATTTTAAAGTAAAGTGTCGAGCCTGTGCCCCGTGTTTATAAAGTTTTAGAAACTTTTAAAGGAAAACGGCGAGCTTAGGGCTCTGTTTATGAAAAGTTTTATAAACTTTTAAAAGTAAAGCAAGCAAGCAAGAGGGTTTATGAAAATTTTTAAACATTTAAAGCAAGCTTAGCTAAGTCTCCCAGAGGATGGCGAAAAGTTTTCATAAACTTTAAAGCAAGGAAAGCAAGTGCATTAGATTTATGAAAAGTTTAAGAAACTTTTAAAGCAAAGTAAGCAAGCAAGGCTTCTGGAAAATATCTTGTAAAAGAGAGTTTTACGCTTTGAGGATGTTTTCAGAAAAATCAAACATTTTATAAAGCATACACTCACTGAGCTCGTTTAGCTCATTATTTTGTTGTTTTAAAAACTATTTTCCAGGTACAGGCACGCTGGACGCTGGAGCATAGTAGGATTCTCCTGACTTTTGTATAAGTGTGGTTATTAACAATCTTTTGTAAGGACATAATTTGAAATTGTACAGTGGAAGCATATGTATGTATATAGTGTAGTTTTGTGAAAATGTGTTGAGCCTGAGGCTCTTTCGAAAGAACGTTGCTGGTTGCCATATTTGGAAAAGTGTAAATTGTATTTACAGGATTTAGAATATGTCATATATGCAACTGTTATGCTACCGAGATTTTAGAAAATCACATGTTAGAAAAGGAAAAAATTTTATGCGAGATTTCAGCAAGCAATACGGCCGCTCACAGATTTTCTAGTCAGTAGGGGCAATGCACTGGGGATTTATGTCAGCGGGTGGGCCGACACACCTCGCCACTAGTAGAGGGTAGGGTGTGTCAAGGGGGCTGTTCATAATGACTTTGTGGTTACTGAGAATGGTTCTCTTTGTCCTCAAATTTGTGAGCTTTAAACGGAACGCGTGGCACCCCTATCCTCGGGGTCCCGCTGACAACTCGCCAACCCGCTGACATGGATATCGAAGAACCCGATACCACACCATCGTGTCCCCTTTCTGGACCCATGATTTAACGAAATCGAAAGCATAGTCTACTTTGTACTGTGGAGCCTACCTAAACTACAACTCAGACAATTACATGGCAACATGGCCCAATATTATACAACGACCACACGGTCCACACACACGGCAAAACGGCCACATGTGTGGCCCATTTATCCATACTAAAACAAACAAGCACATGACTATAAAACCATAGTGCATAAGAGTTTAAATTACACTCTATACAAATAAATACAACTCCATATATATTTTACAAATATATATCAAAGCCACAATCCCGCTTTCTTCTCAATCTCTATGATATAAGGAGTGCCATCTATTAAGAGGGGTCGTTTCCGCTCCCGAACGTGGTCCCACAATGGTGAACAGTCTCGCAGCTGTAATCTCCACAAGGGCTAATTCCCACCTGGGTTCATGCAATGGTCACACAATCAAACACACATCCAAGTGCAACATACACATATCTACCTGACTGTCTACATGCCATGAATGAGACTCGACTCACCATGCCCCATGTATCGAGCCTTCGCCGGCTCCATCATTCAATATGTCATTGAGTAATATATCCCTGGCGGATAAACCTCTTCCTATTGACAAGAAACTGGCCGGGTAACTCCACAAGAACCTCCCACGGGGCTCGCCGACCGACAAGTTACTATGAAGCTTAGCCGTTAAAACTACTAAACTCAGATTCGAAAACGCTGGTTATAAATTTCTACTCTTCTATCAAAGTCACACATTTAGATTTCAAAAATCTCTAAGAAGATAACGACGCACTATGGTCAAGCCCAAAATACAAAAATCAATTGTATAAAAAATACACTTCCAATGTTTTCCATAAACTAACTGCCAACCATACAGACCTTCCGGGTCCTCATCAAAATATAAGATGGATCAATTCAATATAATTTCCTCTATCGCAACCTATTTTTCTCAAAACCATGCATGCATATTTTACAAAATATATTTACATATACAAAATGTCACATTTTAACTTTTACTATTTTTAATTCACACCTTATCTTATATATAATCACAACATAGTGTCTAGACTCAGATCCCCGGAAAAGTCTCGTCAAGACTTACACCTAAAAAATTATTTTAAAACATAAAACTCCGTGAGCCAAACTGCCATGAGTACTATAAGTTCTAAATGTCGCCGTCTCGTTTGTACCTCCCAATATGAAAATCAGACGTAAATGGTTATAAAATTGTTTATGAGAAAAACTGAATTTTTC